>JAXCGZ010001020.1:0-25000 GCA_037179515.1 Halocaridina rubra
TTATTGCATTTTGATCAGTATTCCTGTTTTTGGTCTAACAAGTGATTTTTTCATCATTAACATTATTCTTATTTTTAATGGCTAAAGAGTTTTTGTTCGTTCCTCTATGGATATCTGATTTTCGAAGTCTTTGTTAATATTTCTTTTAAGCATGCAATAACTTTGATTATTGGTGTTGCAGCTATTTTAGTTGTAGTTTTATTATAACAACTTTGTGGTTTATAGGTTCAATTCCTGATTTCATTGCTATTATGGCCATTATTTTTAATATTGCTTGCATTACTAATATGTTAGTGATTTTCATTACTATTGTGTTATTTCAAAATTTTAAATCATTTTCATTTGAATTGCCATTATGTAATTGTTAATGCATATGCCATTGTTTCTAATTTTGGTGTTTTAGTGATATAGTTATAATGTTGTTATTACAATTTTCGTTTGTTTTATTACTATTTGTTAATTTGATTGGTATTGTTGCTATAGCAACCTTATTGGTTCTTTCAATATTCTTTTATTGCTGATAGTTAAAATGTATTTTAAGTATTGCTATATTTAATACTAAGCATAAAATTTACCTGTACAATTGATATTGTAATTGACATTCTTCCATTATTGTTATTTTTCTAAAATTAATACTATTTTGGTCATTTTTATAGGTTACTTGTGTTATTAGTCAAATTCTTTCTCTGTCTTCATGGGCACTGTTTGGCAATATTATTTTTTTTATTAATGATGTTGTCAACGCATCTCTTGACTTGTGTGCATGGTCTGCAGATGTCTTTGATATATTTTTTAAATTCTATTATTTTTCATTTATTATTGCAATTTTGCACATAAACATGGCTTTATTATTGTTTTTATTTTATCACAAATACTTTTTTTGCTGTTACAAATTATTTTTTCACTAATAATATTAGTTTTGTTTGAATTCCAATATTTATTTTTAATTGGTAGAAAATTTTACTATCTCTGTATTTAATGCAATAGTTTTTATTATTTACGTTTGAGCTATTTTTGCTATTTTTGCGACTTTAATGACATTATTACTGTTTATTCATTATTATTACCTTTTGTGTAATTATTACAGTTTTGCTCGTAATTGTTACTATTGGTTTTATTATTGTTTTTTTTTTATCAATATAGGTGTTTTTGCTGGCATAAGTGATATTTTCATCATTACCATTATTCTTATTTCTAATGGCTAAGGTATTTTTGTTTACTTCCCTTATGTAATATTAATTTTTGTTGCAAAAGTTTAGTAGACAATGTTGCTATTTATGTAAAAAACTTAATTACTATGATTATTTATTGCAAATGTGTTCTTATTCGTTACTATGCTTGTTTTATTACCATTTTGGACGTTATTGCTCTTAGTGATGATGCCTTTTTATTGCTAATAATGTTGATATTATTATTTTTTTTATTGTCACAATTAGTGTTATTATTACAAAATAACTCTTAATTGCTACAATATGTTTTATTTTTGTTTTTTGATCGGTATTGCTGCTTTTGTTCATACAAGTGATATTATCATCACTAACATTATTCTTATTTGTTCGACTTACTCTTTGGATAACTAATTTTTGAAGTTTATGTTAATTTGTCTATAAAGAATGTAATCTTCTAGTCTACATCTTTTCCCAATTTTATGTAGGGTCGATGTTTCTGGCCATTCTTCTCCATTTGTTTCGGTCCCATACCTCATCACCCAACAAACCTTTAGACCTCAGGCCGTCAATGATGCAAATCCATCCACCTACTCCTTGGTCTCCCTCTCCTTCTCTTGCCCTCATAACGACAAGACCATACCTTCTTAGTCTGCTTTCTTGTATCTTATCTGATATTTCTCTTACTTTTGAGGTACCTCTAATTACCTCGTTTCTGATCTTATCGCTTCTTGTCACCCCACACATCCATCTCAACTTCCTCATCTCTGCCACATCCAGCTTTTCCTCTTGTTTCTTCTTTATTGCCCATGTCTCTGCCACAACCATCATCGCAGGTCTCACAACTGTCCTATGCACTTTACGCCTCAACTTAATCAATATTCTCCTGTCGCACAGCACCCCAGATAATTTTTTCCAGTTCTTCCATCCCGCTTGTATTCTGTGGGTTATTTCTGACTCTATGTCACCATCCTCTGCTACTGTTTGTCCAAAATACTTGAACTTTTCAACTCTTTTCAACACCTCCCCGTGCAAATTGATCTCCCCAAATTGATCTATACCATATCTAAATTAAATAGATATAGTGTAATCAGATTGTTGTCTGCCATCAGTAAACCGTGCCCATTTTTGGAAATTAGTGAAAATCTCAAGAGTAACAAACAAAATAGAGTAACAGTCACTCCTACATCTAGCAGGGGTGACCGGAACTATCAAGTGAGAAATTATCACTGGACACGTAATCAGGAGAGACACCGCCAGTAATGATAGAACAGAAATTAGAAACCGAACAGGAACAAGACATTTCTATTACGAAAGGACAGAAAAAGACCGGAACAGACACAGCAGACTTCAGTACAGCCGCCCTCCTCAGGGAATACACTATTCAAGAAACACCAGGGGCGCAAATACCCAAAGCAGAAACTACAGACGGAAAGGCTGTTTTAACTGCGGAGAATTTAATCATCGTCAAACAAGCTGGCGCTATGATCATCGGATTAGATGTAATCAGTGTTACCAATACAGACCGAAAAGTCGAATGTATAGTGAATCTAATAGCTTTTTTTTTTTAAGAGTGTGACACCGGGACAGGCAGAAACTGCCCTCAGCAACAAAGGCCCGGGAACGAGAAAATGCTATGATTACAAAGAAAAAGGTTAAGGTCAAGTCAGAGATGAGGTAATGTCACACAAAGGAAAACGACAGACAGAAAAAAAAACCAGTCAAAGTAAAGAGGAGCCAGAGATATGGAGGACTAGGCTCTGAGATGACGATAGATCTGCTTTTTGAAGGATGAAAGGTCATAAGAATTAGGAAAGACAAAAGGAGAAAGAGAGTTCCAGATTCTGGAGGTAGATGGGAAGGAGCAGTCGCTGCACCGAACAATCCGCGAGCTACAAATCTCCACACAGTACCAGTGAGATGAGGCCGCTTGGCGAGTGTTACGCAGCCTCAGCAGTGGAGGAGGGATGCAACTCGTCAACTCATCAGAGCAGCGATGGAAGTAGTAGCGATAGAAAAGCGAAAGGGAAGATACCTTACGGCGGAGAGAGAGAGAATTCAGGTTAGAAGTAAGAGAAGGATCATTAATGAGTCTGACTGCCTTATCAAGAAGATAAGTAAAGGAATGAAGATTTAGAAATTTGGATTATGTGATTCCTCCAAGACAAGTTAGAGGCTATATGGATTCCTAATATATTGATAGAGTTAAGAGGGTAAATTTCATTAGTTTCGAAGACAATTGGGTTATCAGGAGGAGAAGAAGATAAAGAGATAGCCAGAGATTGTGTCTTGTAGGTATTGAATTTAACTAAATTTTGAGTGCCTCATTCAGATATTTTCTGCAAATCGGAGTTAAGAGTAGAAGAAAGAGTGATACGAGTAACAGATGAAGGTTGTGAAGAAAAGGCAGATGAAAAGTGAAGGGTAGAATCAGCGGCAAAGGCATGAAGAAGAGAGGAAGATGGGGATTGTAGAAGATCATTGATGAAGAGAAGGAAGAGAGTAGGTGAAAGAACAGAGCCCTGTGGAACACCACTGGAAACGGAGAAAGGGCTAGATGTCGCGCCATCAACAACTACAGATATAGAACGGTCAGTAAGAAAACTGGAAATCAGAGAACAGAATGAAGGGGTAAAGCCATAGGCTGGGAGTTTGGACAACAGATCCTTGTGCCACACTCTGTCAAAAGCCTTAGAGATATCAAGGGCGACGACAAAGGATTCCCCATATTTCCTCAGAGAAGATGACCATACATGAGTAAGATAGGACAGGAGATCACCAGTGGATCTTGCCTTGCGGAAGCCGTACTGGTGATCGGAGATAAGTGTGTTAGATTCAAGGCGTTTCAAGAAGTGAGCATTGAGCAAAGTTTCGAAAACTTTAGCAATAGAGGAGGTTAGAGCAATAGGTCGGTAGTTAGAAGGAATAGACTGGTCACCCTTCTTAGGAACAGGTTGAACTAGAGCATGCTTCCAAGATGAAGGATAGATACTGGTTGACAGAATGAGGCGAAAAAGACGGCAAAGCACAGGAGCCAGTTCATCTGCAAACTCCTTAAGGAACCTTGCAGGGATACCATCGGGACCAGATGCCTTGTTTGTCTTTAGTGAGCGAAGAACCTTATGAACTTTGCGTGAAGAAAGGATAAGGGAGGGCATAGGGTAAGAGAGGGGAAAAGAATGAGGAACAGGTGCGCTGGTATCGTTGATAGAAGAGTTGGCATAAAAATGAGAGCCAAAAAGAGTGGCTTTGTCAGTGGGAGAGCAAGCTATAGAACCATCAGAACGAATGAGAGGGGGAAAGCTTGAGTTACAGAAGTTTTAGGAGAGGTTTTTGGCTAAGGACCAGAAGCATTTGTCAGTGGGAGAGGAGTTAAGGTCATTAACTTTCCTTCTTATAAAGGAAGTCTTAGATCTTCGAATCTGAGCTGTACAGCGATTCCTAGCTATAATAAAAGCAGAGCGAGTTAATTCGGAAGGAGAGGCTTGGTAAGATCGGTGAGCCTGATTCCTAGCCTGGATAGCCATGGAGCATGCACGGTCAAACCAAGGTTTAGGGGGAGAGAAAGTTTTTGTAGAAGAGGGGATGTACGCCTCCATTCGCGCGGTCATGATCTCGGTAAGTTTTACAGCGGGGGCATTCTTCCTGATCAGGAAGAATGCCCCCGCAATACAAGTAAGCCCATATGTATGAAAAGGAACTACTGTTACTGAAATATCTGAATGCATAGTCATTGTTGTATCATTTCAATGAAATCGAATTAATGTTAACTCAAGATTATATTGATATTCTATGTATTTGCGAAACCTGGTTAGATTCCTCAAAAGAAAGTAAATTCTTAAATATTCCTAATTTTAAGCTTTTTAGATGTGACGCTGGAAGAGGCGGTGGAGCCTGTATTTTTTGTTAGGGAAATTTATAGAGTTTCAGCTGTGAACACAAATATAGATAAGGTGGAAAGAGTAGATGACCTATGGATACAAGTGCAATATAAAAAATTCCCTTCTGTAATTATTGGCTGTGTTTATCGCCATCCAAAGGCTACGGTTCTTTCTTTTTCGTATCTTTCAGATGTTATTAAAGCTATGTGCTTAAAGGAGAAACCGGTCTTTGTCATAGATTTTAACGATGATCTTTTTAAAAAGGAAACAACATTAAGAGTGTTATAAGCACCCTAAATTTAAATCAGATAATAAATAAGGCCACTAGCATTACTGAAAACACGTCTACCCTGATAGATTTAGTTATTACAAATAAAAAGGAAATTATAATTCACTCTAATGTTCTCCCAAGCCCCATTGCTGACCACGAAATGCTTTCAATGATCTTAACTTTACGTAAACCAAAGCCTGGACCCCAAACAGTTACATATCGTTGCAGAAAAAAATATAGTCCAAACATTTTTTGCAATCTTCTTCTTAATGATTCAGAAACTTTGAACAGCATCTTGAACACCGATAATGTAAACTTTCAAGTAGATATATTTACTAATACATTCATTAAATGTCTCAATAACTGTTCACCAGAGTGTAGCTAACTAAACCCTTAAAGAAAGCAATAAAAGAAAAAAAATGAGTTACAGTCAGTGCTAAAAAAAAAACAGAGGTAATTACGCTAGATGTTGCTAAAGACAATTACTTCAAAGAAAAATTTAGTTCTTGCAGGGGTAACAGTCGGGAATCATGGCGGGTTTTTAAAGACATGTTACCTGGTTTAAAGAATTCCAAGTCACCAAATTTTGACAATCCGTTAGAGAAAGCTAACGAATTTAATGAATATTTTTTCTGAAATTGGAGAACAAGCTTTTAAAAATCTCAAGAAAGAATGGAACATACGCCGCTATCACACTGGGCAAGCGAATCCCCACATCCTAATATCGCTCGCTTTAGACCACAACCTGTAGATGTAAACACAGACATTTTAACTTTCAAAAATCTTAATGAAACAAAAGCAGTAGGCTCAGACGATATACCGTTCAGATATTTGATGGATTCTCTTCCAATTTTAATTTTTTATATTACAATCATTGATAATACGTCAGTAGTGACAGGTATATTCCCTAATCTATGGAAGCACCCATATGTACTACCTTTATATAAAAAAGATGCTGTCAGAAACTACAGACCCATCTCTTTATTACCAATTCTTTCAAAGGTCCTAGAAAAAATAGTGGAAACACAGCTCATGTCATTTCTAGAATCGAATTCTTTGTTCTCGGAGAGTCAACACGGCTTCCAAAGATACTTGTCAACAGAAACAGCTTTGTTAAAGGTCACAGAACGCATTTATAGTAACATGGATGACCAACAAGTATCTCTTCTGTTATTGATAGATCTGTATCGATAGTGTATTCCATGACATTCTTCTAAGGAAATGTAATAAATTAAATATCGACGAATTCTGGTTCAGTGATTATTTAAAAGATAGATGCCAATCTGTAAAAATCAATTATGTTGTGTCAACACCTAGAAATGTGAAATTTGGGGTTCCTCAGGGATCAATCCTAGGACCTGTTTTGTTTTTAATCTATACAGTATGAGGATGATTGTCAGTTGGTATTATCTGATAAAGTATGTAATGTAGAAGATCTTTTAAAGTTAGCAGAATATGCATTGGATGAGGCAAAAGTATATTTTCAAAAAAATGAATTGAACGTGAACGAACAAAAAACACAAAACATGTTTGTTGGTTCACGCCAGTTAATATATTGTGATCACACAATCTGTATCTGTAAAGAATTTAGGAGTCAATATGGACACATCTGTTATATGACGTACATATCAGTCATATTGTCAAGAAGATGAACGGCGTATTAATGATACTAAATAGAATAAAAGATAGATTCGATAAATCAATGAGAATCATAGTTGTTCAGTCACTAGCCCTTAGTATAATGAATTACTGTTCCAAAATATGGGGCATGACCACTAAACAGCAGCTTGACAGGGTTCAAAAAGTAGAAAATTTCGAAGCAAAAATAGCTACAGGAGGAGCTAAAAACTATGACCACGTCACCCCAATCTTAAAGGAACTAAATTGGTTAAAAATTGAATCCAAAATAGAATTTGATATCTCTGCCTTTACTTATGAAATATGCCAAAACTTACTAATACATTCCTGGCTACTTTCTTTTTCCTCTGTAAGTGACGTGAACCCACGTTCTACTCGACCATCTAGAGATCTATTTGTGCCAAGAACAAGAACAGATTTGGGAGGAAAGTCAATAATTGTTAGAGGACCTAGAGACTTGAACAATATCCCAGATGATGTAAAAGACTCCTCATCTTTTCAAGCATTTAAAAGGAAGCTTAAATCTTATTTTTTCAATTCACAATATAATCAATAACTGTAATAAATGAGAAAGATCATTATTTTTTTAAATTTTTTGACAATTGTATTTTTTAGATGTATAAGTTCTCACAGTAATTATTTTATTTTGTATATAGTAAGTAATTTACAGTACCTTGTACTGTAAGTTATGAAGAATAACCAATGTATCTTTTGGTAATAATCTTTTTGATTTGATTTTGATTTGATCATCATCTCTCAACCTCAAGTACTCTGTCATCTTCCTGCTCATTTTCAGTCATCTATTCTCCATCACTCTTCTCCACTCCTCAAGCTTCTCCTCCACTACCTCTCGTCTGTTGCTACACAGTACAATGTCATCTGCAAAGAGCATACACCACGAAGACTGATCTCTAATACCCTGGGTTACTACATCCAAGACCAGATCAAATAAATATGGACTCAAAGCAGACCTTTGATGCAGACCAATATTTACTGAGAGACTTTTCGTCAACCCCACACTGCTCTTAACATTTGTCTCTGCCCTCTTATACATATCTTAGATGATTCTTCCATATTTCTCGGGGACTCCCTTTTCTCTAATACACCTCCACACCTCTTGACGTTGTATTCGATCATATGCCTTTTCCACGTCAATAAAGACCATATGCAGTCATTTCCGTTTCTACCTATGCTTTTCCATCATTTGTCTCAAGGCAAATATGGCATCTTCCAGGCATGAAGCCAAGCTGTTCATCCCCAATTGTCATTACCTCTCTGAGTCTTCTCTCCATGATCTTCTCCCATATCTTCATAGTATGACAACAACTTTTTATCTCTATAGCTTCCACACTCCTGAATGTCTCATTTCCCATTATAGATTGGAATGATTAAGCTTCCTCTCCATTCCTCTGGTATCTTTTCCTGACTAAAAATCTTTTGCATTAAGTCCCACAAGATATCTATGCCATCCTCTCCAAGACTCTTCCATACCTCCGCTGGCATTTTATCAGGTCCTGCTGCCTTTCCATTTTTCATTTTCCTTGCTATCTGCTCTACCTCTCTTCCAGCCACTGTTGTTGTAACTGCTTTATTTGGAAGTCCATCTTCAAGTACTGCTCTTGGGTTCTCTTCAATTAGTAATCCTTCAAAATAAGCTTCCCATCTGCTTTTTATTTCATCCTCTTCTGCTAGAACTTGGGTCAAGTCATTGGTTGCAGCATCTCGGGCCTTGGCAATTCGCCATATTTTCTTCTCTCCTTCTAGTGTTTCCAGGTCTTCATAGACTTCATTTAATTTCTATGCCTTTGCTTATGTTACTGCTCTCCTCGCCTTATTCTTTGCCGCTTGTACTCTTCTTAATCCTGCTCCAGGCCTGATAAATCTGCCTTCTTCTTAGCTTCTTTCTTGTTCTTCACCCATTCTTGCACTTCCTCATTCCACCACCATGACTCTTTATCATTTGGGGGTTTCCTTTCTGATGACTGTCCAAGTACCTCCTCACCAACCCTCAAAATCACCTTACTATTCTCTGTCCACCATTCTTGTACATCTTCATGCAACCTCATCACTTAAAACACTCGTCCCTTAAACATAGCTCTCAGCTCTGCATCTTTCAATCTCCACCACTTTATCTTTGGGTCCATCCTCGGCTTCCTACTTTTCCAACATTTCCTGATCCTGCAATCAGTTACTACTAGCCTATGTTGCATTGCTACATTCTCCCCATTTATTACTTTACAGTTGCTAATCTCCAGATGGTCTCTCCTACACAACAATAAATCTATCTGGCTCACCCTTCCATCACTACTGTATGTAATCAGTCTGTTTCCCTTTTTCTCAAAGAATATTTTGACCAATGCCAGATCAAATGCCACTGCAAAATTATTGGTGTTGCAGTTATTTTTTTTTATTTTGTGATTATTTCAACTTTGGGCTTTATAGTTACAATTCTTGAAATTGGTGCTGGTCCCAAGGCTGGGTAGATTAGGAGGGTTGGCGGCAGGAAGGGCATCCGGACATAGAAATTTTGCCAAAACCAAAATATGGTCAGCACAGATAATGAGAAGTCACCATACTAAGACATTCCCTTAGGCGACGCGTTGAGGCTTCGCCTGACCCCTCCCTAAAGACAGCAAGGGCTACCCAGTCATGGTCTGGGTGGGTTAAAGAGGCTAGATCGAGGGAGAGTGTCAGGGGTGGTGCTGCGGGTGGGCAATCTTAATGTGGGGACGATGACTGGAAAGGGGCGAGAATTGGTGGACCTGATGGAGAGGAGGGGAATTGGAGTGCTGTGTGTAGAGGAGACCAGGTGGAAAGGAAATAAGGCGAGGGAACTGGGTGATGGTTGCAAATTATTATATAGTGGAGCAAATGAAGAAGGGAGGAATGGTGTAGGGATAATACTATCCAATGACCGGAATGAAAGCTTACTTGGTGTGAATAAGAAAGAGTGACAGAATTATGAATTTAAATCTGGGACTGGGAGAAACGGTAGTCAATGTGGTATGTGCCACCTATGCCCCACAAACTGGTTGTAAAGTGGAGGAGAAGGATATATTTTGTGAGGAGAGGGACCAGGAGCTTAGAACAATTCCTATAAGGGAGAGGGTAATTTTGTGAGGAGATCTAAATGGCCATTTGGGAATTCGGAGTGCTGGGATAGGTAGAGATCATTGGGGAGGGGGGGCGAGAGAATGAGGGGGAAGAGAGAGAATGATTGATTTTGCAGTAGCATTTCATCTAGCATTGGTCAACATATTCTTTGAGAAAAAGGAAAACAGATTGATTGCATACAGTAGTGGTGGGAGGGAGAGCCAGATAGATTTATTGTTGTGTAGGAGAGACCATCTGAAGGAGATTAGCAACTCTAAAGTAATAAATGGGGAGCCTGTAGCAGTGCAACATATGATAGTAGTAATTGATTGCAGGCTCGGGGAATGTAGGAAAAGTAAGAAGCGGAAGATGGACCCAAAGATAAAGTGGTGGAGATTGAAAGATGCAGAGCTGAGAGCTATGTTTAAGGGAAGAGTGTTGGAAGCAATAAGGTTGCATGAGGATGTACAAGGATGGTGGACACAGAATAGTAAGGTGATTGTGAGGGTTGGTGAGGAGGTACTTAGAAGGTCATCAGGAAGGAAACCCCCAAATTATAAACAGTCATGGTGGTGGAATGGGTGAAGAATAAGAAAGAAGGAAGCTAAGAAAAAGGCAGATTTATCAGGCCTGGAGCAGGATAAAGAAGAGTACAATCAGGCAAAGAAGGAGGCAAGGAGAGCAGTAGCAAAAGCAAAGGCAGAGAAATTAAATGAAGTCTATGAAGAGCTGGAAACACCAAAGGGAGAGAAGAAAATATGGCGAATTGCCAAGGCCCGAGATACTGCAACCAATGACTTGACCCAAGTAAGTCAAATAAAGGATAATTATAGAGTAGTTCTAGCATAAGAGGATGAAATAAAAAGCAGATGGGAAACTTATTTTGAAGTATTACTAAATGAAGAAAACCAAAGAGCAGTATTTGAAGATGGACTTCCAAATGAAACAGTTACAACAACTGTGGCTAGAAGAGAGGTAGAGCGGGTAGTAAGGAAAATGAAAAATGGAAAGGCAGCAGGACCTGATAAGATGCCAGGTTAGGTATGGAAGAGTCTTGGAGAAGAAGGCATAGATATCTTGTGGGACTTAATGCAAAAGATTTTTAGTCAGGAAAAGATGCCAGAGGAATGGAGAGGAAGTTTAATCATCCCAATCTATAAAGGGAAGGGAGACATTCAGGAGTGTGGAAGATATAGAGGTAAAAAGTTGTTAAGTCATACTATGAAGATATGGGAGAAGATCAAAGAGAGGAGACTCAGAGTGGTAACGATAATTGCAGATGAACAGTTTGGCTTCATGCCTTGAAGAGGGACAGTGGATGCCATATTTGCCTTGACGTAGAAAAGGTATATGATCGTGTACCACGTCAAGAGGTGTGGAGGTATATTAGAGAAAAGGGAGTCCCCGAGAAATATGGAAGAATCATCCAAGATATGTATAAGAGGGCAGAGGCAAATGTTAAGAGCAGTGTGGGGTTGACGAAAAGTCTCTCAGTAAATGTTGGTCTACATCAAGGGTCTGCTTTGAGTCCATATCTATTTGATCTGGTCTTGGATGTAGTAACCCAGGGTATTAGAGATCAGTCTCTATGGTGTATGCTTTTTGCAGATGAAATTGTAGCAACAGCAGGAAGAAGACAGATTACTTGAGGTTGAGAGATGATGAGAATGAGGAGGTCAATTTGTAGTGAGAGGTGTTGAAAAGAGTTGAAAAGTTCAAGTAATTGGGATCAACAGTAGCAGAGGATGGTGACTTAGAGTCAGAAATAACCCACATAATACAAGCGGGATGGAAGAACTGGAAGAAAGTTCTGGGGTGCTGTGCGACAGGAGAATAGGGATTAAGTTGAGGGTTGAGGGGTAAAGTGCACGACAGTTGTGAGACCTGCAATGATGTATGGAGCAGAGACATGGGCCATAAAGAAGACACAAGAGAAAATACTGGATATGGCATAGATGAGGATATTAGGATGGAGCGATAAGATCAGAAACGAGGTAATTAGAGGTACCTCAAAAGTTAGAGAAATATCAGATTAGATACAGGCAAGTAGACTAAGATGGTATGGTCATGTTGTTAGAAGGGATGAACAGTATGTTGGGAGGAGAGTGATGGAAATAGATATATAGGGAAGGAGAGGGAGGGGGAGACCAAAGCGTAGGTGGATGGATTGCATCGATGACGACCAGAGGTCTAAAGGTTTGTTGGGTGATGAGGTATGGGACAGAAACATATGGAGAACACTGGCCAGAAACATCGACCCCACAGAAAAGGTGAAAAAGAAGAAGTTACAATTCTTGATTTCACTGTTTTTATGTTCAATATTTTTAATTTAGCTTGTATTACTGATATGCTCTTATTTTCATTACTACTTTGTTGTTTTTGAATTTTAAATTGCTTTTGCTTGAATTGTCTTTATTACTGTTAATATTAGTAGTTATTGTTACTCTTGCTAATATAAATGCAAGTTTTTTAATATTGGTGTTTTGGGGAGATTGTTACATTTATGTCATTATTATAATTTTTATTTTTATTTTTATTTTTGTAGTTCTATTGCCATTTTGTAGTTATTATTGCTATTGCTCCTATTTGCTAATAATATTGATGTTATCACTATTTTTTTCATTATTTTTACAATTAGTTTAATATTGCAATTTTTCTCATAATTGTTAGTTTTATTATTGCTTTTGCTTTTTTTTTTATCAGTATTCCTTCTTTTGGTCTAACATGTTATTTTTTCATCATTAGCATTATTCTTATTTCCAATTGCTAAAGTGTTTTTGTTTGTTCCTCTATGGATATCTGATTTTCGGTCTATGTTAATATTTCTTTAAAGCATGCAATAACTTTGATTATTGGAGTTGCAGATATTTTGGTTGTTGTTTTGTTATTATTACAACGTTTTGGTTTATAGGTACGTCTTATTTTCAATGCTATTATGGCCATTATTTTTAATATTGCTTGTATTACTGATATATTCGTAATTTTCATTACAATTGTGTTATTCCAGAATTTTAAATTGTTTTCGTTTGAATTGCCATTATATAATTGCTAATATAAATGCAATTGTTTTTAATTTTGGTGTTTTGGTGATATAGTTACAATTTTGTTATTATTACAATTTTCGTCTGTTTTATTTCTATTTTTTTTTCACTTGATAATTTGATCCATATTTTTACAATAGCAACCTTATTGGTTCTTTCAATACTCTTTTATTGCTGATAGTTAAAATGTATTTTAAGTAACTAAGCATAGAATTTACCGGTGCAGTTGATATTATTATTGACATTTTTCCATTATTGCTATTTTCTAAAAGTATTGCTATTTTTGTCATTTTTATAGACTACTTGTGTTATTATTCAAATTCTTTCTTTATATTCATGGGTACTTTTTGGCAATATTTATTATATCTTTTATTAATGATGTTGTCATCGCATCTTTTGACTTATTTACATGTTCTGCATATGTTTTTCATATTTGTTTTTATTTCTATTACTTTTATTATTGCAATTTTGCACATAAATATTACCAATGGCTTTATTATTGTTTTTACTTTATCAGTATTACTACTTTTGGTGTTACAAATGATTTTTTGAACGAGGAGTATTGAACTTCCAAAATATTTCATTATCTATCATGTAATCTTTGACTTCAGGCTCATCCCTAATGTCACTGAGGAATCGTTCTGCACCTCGAAAATTGGTACCATTATCAGAAAAGATATTCCAAATCTAGAAGCAAATCTGCGAAATGCAAACAAAAATTCTAGTTGGTTAAAGAGCTAAACAACTTTAAATATACTGCTCTTGATGTAGTGCAGGTGAATAAACACACTGTACGTTAATCGTAGTTGTAGGGTCAAAAATAGTAACAGAACCAGCAAAATCCACTCCACCTGAGTTGAAGGGTCTAACAAATCTGACTCTTGCCTCTGGTAAAGGAGGGAGACCTGATTGAGATATCGTCTTGCCAACTGCCTTTTTACACAAAATACATGTTTTTAATATTTTCTTTAGAGATCCAAAACTGTTTCCTAAGTCCTGACAACATTTGTTCTAATCCATAATGATGATGTTGAATACGATAATGATCTATTATTTGTTTGGCCAATGAATGTTTGGTAGGTAAGTAAATTGGAACTTGTGCTTTAGGAGATAGATTTGAATTCTGTAATCTGCTGCCACAACAAATTAACTGATCTTCGTTCAAATGTAATTCATATTGTTTGACAAAATTGGTGAGTTCTGAAGCTGGTTTAGCACTTTGCTCAGGTCGTTTCAAAAATGCAAATAAAGTAGGAAAACTTTGCAACTGGGCTAATCTAATACAAGCATGAAGAGTATTCAACCTGAGCTTGTCGTGGAAATAATGATTACAGAACTGCTTTACATATGACATGATTCTCATAACTTTAGCAAGAGATGAATATATATAGGTTCTGTTAAAATCTCATACATTACTGTAGAATTAACAATTAACTCTTTCTGTTGTGGATATTCTGATGGATTAAGCAAAAATGAAGGTCCACGTCTCCACATGACATTGCTATTCAACTTTGATACACTAACACCTCTGGTCAATACATCTGCAGGATTCTATCTAGATGGGACATGTAAAATGTTCAAATGAAACTTAGATCGCAAATTGCGAATTTTACACACACTATTTCTCACAAAAACATCTGATGATGAATCATGATACAGCCAATTAATGGAAACTTCACTGTCACACCATATAGTGCAACCTTTGAATGCTAATTTCTCATTAGACAAGAGTGTCTGATCCAATGCTGAGGCTAAAGTAAGTGAGAGTGACTCTAACTTTGGAATGGTGAGTGGAGGATTTGGTGATGCTCTTACTTTACTCATAATGATATCACTAGATCTAATCCAAAAACTACTTTAGATGAATCACAAAATATCTGCAAATATGATATACCAGGGACAATTACAAATTTAGGATATCGAATGGTTGACATGATTCAAATCTCTGCAAATAACTGAAATTTCTTGTACTAAAGATTCTGACAAAGGTTCATCTCAAGAACATTCCTTCTCCATAATTTTGAAATGAATAACTTTCCATTGATCAAGATTAGTGATAACATCCCTAAATGATCAAATACACTAGCAATTACAGATACAACTGATATCCTGGTGATTTGAATATGCACACACTCTTCCTCTGCAGACTTCCTTACTGGAGTACAATTTGATTTCATCGTTTGCAATATTCCAAGAAATTCCTAAAACATTTACATTATTCAGATTCAATTGGTCATGATTAACACCTACTTCATCATTAACTTTTACATCATTACTCACCCAACCTTGTAATGGCATAGAGGCTTCTTCTAAAATAGAATTCACAATGGGATACTCTGTTTTTAACTGTTCAGAGTCTGAATAGGTGCAAACAAAGTTATCTACGTAGAAATAAGAGATCAGAGACTTAGCTACTGGATGTGACTGTGTCTCCAAGTGATATATGAGTGCTTTCTGAAGCAAAAAGGGAGATGATGTTGCACCAAAAACTACTACTTTAAATCTATACGTAACTACCTTCTGAAGTGTTTCATCCTCGAACCACAGGAATCTACAGAAATCTCTGCAGTTTGGCAAAATACCTATACGTAAGAAGGCTTTGGAAATGTCTGATACAGCAGCTACAGGGTTAGTACGAAATTCAATGAGTGAATCAACAAGTTTATGGGTTAGGCTTGAATTTGAATCAGCTTTACTAGATGCATTAAACACTACTCTAATAGGAGTGGTAGGAGAATTCTTGTAGACTGGATGATGAAACAAGTAATGAGTCAAGTCGTCTGTAACTGTAGGGTTATCAAGTTTCTCAATGAATCTCAATTCAATGTACTCATTAAAAATCACTGAGTATTGTCCATAAAGTTCTGGACGAGCTTATGAGCTGACCAAAAGCTCTTCTATAGTTAGTTGCTGGTCTCTCAGAGCCCTTAAAGGGTAATTCCACAAAATACTTATTGTCTGCCTTCTGGCAAGTAGACTTAAAATGACTCACTGATTGTACTTCCTCAGGCGTTAAAGTTTCATTCTTAATACCAACAACATCTAAATTCCAAAGGTTCTGAACTTCGGACTCAAGGGTTTGTACTCCTACACGAACACAAAGCATATGTTGCCCGTTAACTGTGTTAACTGACTGAGAACTAGTTGCCCACTATGGCATAGGTCCAAAGATAATCAAATCTGTTGGACTAGACAAAAGTGTAAGTCCGGAATAGAAAGTACGGTAGATCACAAATCTAGAATAGTAATCTGCACCAATTACCATACCTATGTCACTAATCACATCAGAATCAATGTTAGGATCTGCAAGTTTGATCCCCTTTTTTCTGAATGTTTCTGCAACACTAGCAATACCAGGTACATATAACGTAGTGTTAACCTTATCATAGACGACAGCATAAATCGGAATGCGTTGTGTACCAATGCGTACTACAACACGAACGACGTCACACGAAATGTTTTCGTCTTGATTATCAAATGAAGTCAGGTTAAGTGAGATACGAAACACTGGATTGAGTTTAAGGCGCTTTACTACTGCAGAATGAATGAAAGACCGTTGAGCACCGGTATCTAAAAATATCCTTACTATTTCACGTACTCCAGCACCAGAAATCTTAACAATTGCTGTAGGAATTTCTATTGAAGGAAGAAGAACCTTATTAGAGTGTACAGATGTTTGAACAGAATTAGCGATACTGTCATCTCTTCCTGACAGGATTCTAAACTTATTATCCACTACTACTAATTCTAAACTTATTATCCACTACTACTTGATATGTTACTGTTAATGTTAGTTCCATTATTAATCACTGTATATGGCATTAGAAACAACTGACACTTGATTAACTGCAGTACTACGGTTAGTTAGTTTCATGCAGAGAAAGGTATGATGTTTGCCATTACAATTTCTATACTTAGCCGTCTGTCTACAATGTGAGGCTCTATGGCCTTTCTGCATACACACGAAGCATAGTTCTAACTCTCTAACTCTTTTCTTCCAGGCTTCATGAGTTGCATAATTATAACAAAACTTAGTATTGTGAATATCCTTACAATTGTTAGATGATGAATTAGACTTATTTTGAGTCTGGGACACACTTCTTGTTTAGATACTGCACTAAACCTATGATTAGAATTTGTACTCGAATTCTGACTAGCTACTATTTTAGCTTTGGAATTTTCATCAGAGTGCGAAACTTACTTATTCCTAAACTGATCAGAGAGAATACGAGAACATTCCATGACCTTGATAAGGTGTCCAATACCATCCTTCAATTGTATAATAGTCAAAGTATAAGTACTGTACTTATAAAAAAGGTACTTCAAAGTTTAAGGACTAAGTTTTTTTTTTTAGCAATTATGTCTTTTATTAGGTAGTCATCACAAGGTACTTGGGTTACACCCTCTATCTGCACCAACAAACCTTGAAATGTTAACTGAACTTCAGTCAACTCAGTTAAATTATGTTCTGGGGGATTGATGTTCATCAAATTTAAAAGTAATTTTTGCAACAGAAGGTCACTGGCAGGAAAGCTTTTTCACAACAAACTTAATGCTATACTGTAATTACCACTAGTTCTATAAGGTTTACCTCTCAAATAAGATCTGAGCATGCTAAATTTCAATACTGGCTCAAAGTCTTGACGACTATCAATTAAACTACTAAAGGAATCCCCAAAACAATTCCACTGACTCAACTGACCATCAAATTTAGGAATCTTAATCTCAGGCAACTTAGGGTGTGAAAGGGGTCTAAGCAGTTTCTACTTAGACTAGTTGTAGCTTGTGCTTGACTACCAAAGGACAAATGATCATCTATAGCTGACTTAATTTGTATGAGCACTATAGGCATCACGCTTCAGAATTTTGTGCTCTCTAGAAACTTGGCTAAGCTGGGTACTATCAATTATATCTTGACTAGCTGCACAATGTACATCAATGGACACATACAACTTTGTAAGTTCTGCTTCTGAAAACTGCAACTGCCGCAAGGATGGTGGCGAAGACGCTTTAAGGTCATGTTCTATAGAATTGAGCATATCTGCCAGATCGTCGGTTACAGCCTAGTAAATCTCAAATGCTTTTCTTTCATAGATTCATGGTAAAGACATACTGCTGAATTAATCTTTAACTTATACAAATCACAACAACTTTGGCTAGGTGGCCAAACTAAACTAATACCTAAATTCACTAGGATTATAATATCTATATCCTAAGTAAACTTGATTGCACACGAATGTATTCAAATAGTTAATCTAAACCTTCCCTTGGACTAAAGAATTCGACATCAGCTGTGATATCACAAAAAATATGCCAAGGATTTATGTACAGTGTTTTAATATCTAAGTTCAAAAGCAATACCAAAGGTAGCTTATTCCAAATTTCATTCAGTGAATTTAGTAAAGTATACTAGCTAGGCTAAATCTAATCAGGTTCGAAGGACCAGAAAAACTAGAATATGTGGTGACTATTCCCAGAATGCCTGCTTTCACCTGGTCAATTAATAGTCTACTCTAAGCTTTTGCAGGCTTCTGTACACAATAATATTTACTCAACCAACTTCATGTAAAGTTAGGCTAAAATTTACTGGCTTATAGTAAAATTTTACAGACAAACTGTACGGTACTAAAGGGAAAGGGCATGAGTTATGTTTTCTTAATAGTAGTGGACAACTCCCACTGGTTATAATAATTGTAGCTAGGTGACAAAATCTCAATCTGCAATTGAAATTTGATAGCTACATGTAAGCTGAACATCGATAATGACACATACACTAAATAAAATTAAACTGAAAGCCACACAAATCCAGGCATAAATGAAAAACTCATCGATAAAATGTAAAAATATATTGAGAAAACTTAACATTATGATGGAGAGCAATCTTTCAGCTTAAAATAAAAGGATAAATTTAACTCTAGATTAGGCGGCAATAAAGTGAATTTTACAAAAATGACAGTTACAGCTCCAGGCACGTCTGCTGGACACATCAAAATAAAGCAACATTTAATATCGAAATAATGAATGCTCAAAATCCAACAACTTTACACAATATTGAAACACAGTCACTGCTTGACAAATTCGACGGCACTAGTCCAAGTGGCGAAATGAGAGGCTCGTGATTTACTCGAATTTTAAGAGTCTAACAATTGGTCCTCACCTGGTGCCTTCAGAGAGAGAGTCCTCGTCCGTTATGTAAATAAATCAGACGAGCATCGTATTAAAACATAAAAGGATATATTTTTATCATATTTTTCATAATTAGGAATTTCCTAAGATTTAGATTAACTTTACAAACAAATCCCATATATTCATGAGAAAATGCTGAATTAATGACAAAATTGATGATTGTTATAATATAGTCTCTCAAACGAATATATTCATATAGGCTGATGCAATACTCATTATGATATTACATAAAAACACACACACAAGGAATAACAAATGAAACTGTGTGTGATAGACAGATCACCACAAGTTAGCTCCCAATACTAGTATGTCATCAAGAAAAATAGAACCGCCAAGAATACCTCAGAATAAATTCCCCATAGTTTATTGGAAAATTCCCAGAGCACTATCTATGCTGAAACACAAACGGGTATACTGAAACAATCGTCGGTGACTGTGAACAATAGTGAGTGAACATGACTCAGACCAAAGAAGAATCTGATTGTACGCACTCTTCATGTCCAATTTCGAAAAAATCTTCCCACTCCCCAAAGTACAAGTGACAAATAGGTCACCAATTCTAGACATAGGATATTTAGTAACTTTACATGCTTGGTTAACAGTCAAACGATAGTTTCAGCAAGTACTCACAGTTCTTTCACCTTTAAGCACAGGTTAAATAGAAGCAGCCCAATTAGAGTGAGCAACCGGCTCAATGATATTTTGTTCCAACAATTCATCAAACACTGCATCCACTTTAGCATGCATAGCATTTGGTACATTTCGGTCCTTGTAATACTGCCTCATCCACTTCAAAAGAAACTTCCATTCCCTTATAACATCCAAATTCTTCTAAGAACAAATCAGGAAATTTTTCCACGACAGACTTCTCAGCAATAGCATGCACAGCACTGTCCGCTAAACTTAGGCTAATATTTAGAGCAGGCAATAAATCACGACCTAATAGGTTAGGACCAGAATCTTTCACTATTACAATAGCTTGATTTTCTAAAAAAAATTCTTTGGAAGTTGATTTTCACCCAGATTTTGGAACCTTCACACTTCGTTTTCATCATAGAAGGCATTATTCTAGGCTAAGCCTTAGGAAAACACTTCAAAAATTCTTGCTCACTGATAAGAGTACAAGAAGCACCTGTGTCCACTTGGAACCGGACATCAGCACAATCATCCAAAGTGATTGTCACATAGTAGGGATATCGCAAATTAGACGAGCTCACAGTAAAAATATAGTCACTACACCTTTATGTAGTCAGATCACTAGTAGATCTATATTCAGTAGAACTTACAGCCTTAGGACCCACAGCAGATTTAGTAGAAATTTTCTTATCCATAGAAAAACAGAGCTTAGAAATGTGCCCAGTATGCTTACACAGAAAACATTCAGCATTTTTCTAGGAAAAATCATTTTTCCAAATGATTTTTACCATATCCATTACATGGTTTGTCAGGTTTTGTACCTTTTTCCTTCCCTCCATTAAGCATCTGCTTCTTCTTATAAGAAAAAACTCTTAGCCTTAACTTTCACAGCATTTACCTCTTTATCATTAGTGTGAGGTTTCTGACCAAACTCACTGACTTCCTTCTCTGCAGCTTCCCTAGTAAATACAATCTCAACTACTCGAGCAAAACTGAGATTCTTCTCTGTCAAGAGAACACGCTAAGTGATTTCTTGCTGAAGACACATAACAAGCCTATCTCTTAACATCTTCTCTAGTTTGTCCCCAAATTTGCATGTCGATGCAAATGACATTAGAGCTAAAACAAAAGAAGATACACATTCATGGTCTTCTTAACGCCTTTCGTAGAATTTGAATTCTTTCATAGATCACTATAACCTGGGGTTTGTAGTGATTGTTTAGGACGGAGATTAATTCCTCCAAAGTACATTCCTTAAGAGATTTCAGACTCACTAAATCCGTAGTTGGACCAAAAAGTTTAGAACCCATAATGGACATAAAAGCAGGAACTTGCTTATCTCTTCTTATATCATTAGCTTCGAAGTAAAATTGAACCCTATCTATATAGGTTGAAAATTTCTCAAATTCATCAATTGGACCTACATTCCCAAAAAGGGACATGATGAAATTATAGGTAATAGCCTAATAAACCAAAAGGAAATTAGCTAGATCTAGGCTAAGTCCAAATACATAGTCCAAAAATAATAGGTACAGGCATACGCTAGGTCTAGGCTATACTTAGGCTAGACAAAATTTAGAAGTCTAAGTAGGACAAAATTAGGTTAGGTAGCAAAAAAAAAATCAGGTTAGAATACAGTCAAATACATTAGGATAGGCCAGTTGTAATCCTCGTCGCCAGCTTTGCTATAGTCTCAAATTGTAATAAGTTAGGTTAGATATTTCGGTTCCATTGCATTAAGGTAATTTGGGCAACAGTAATTTGCTAGAACAGCTAAATAAGCTAGAAATAACCAGTCATTATATACCTGACTTACCGTATATATAATCACGTTGTCGTAAAGTTAATTACTATTCCACCACGTGTCACCAGTTGTCGTGATGATATCTTCTCACTACGTTAATATTAGTACCAGAAGGGTGCAAGGTAAGAATGGACAAGCAGTGATTCCTTTATCTTAATTTATTCTAGAGTACAACACATTCGACGCCTCAATGCCCCCCACCCTACGACTGTCACAATCTATGATCTATTCGTGCCCCGGGCAAAGTTCTAACTAACTGTGTCTGCCCTGGGTGGTTCTTGAAATAACCCAAGGGCAGGGCGTGGCTTGACATCCAGTCCTGCCAATGAACTCAAGTGACATCCAGTCCTGCAAATCAACGCCAGGTTCGAAGTGGAGTCCCTCCTATTTTGGGGAGGAGCTATTTCAACAAGCCTATGGAACGGAAAAGTTCCAGGTCAGAGCGTGGCTATTGGGTATCTCTCCAGGGCATGTACGGGTCAAATGATTGTGTTTCTTGTGGTTTAAAAAATGGATAACTTCTTGGCCTTTCCCATCCTCTTGCGGTACTTGATGCCGGATGCTAAGTCCCATGGGTCCGGTCATATATCTCCTTAACACTTTCTACAAACATTGACCGGACTGCAGAAAAACAATTGGGAGAGTATTCTATTTCACCCTTGACCTCAAGCCTCTTCCGTTTCTCTTCACGACTTGTTACAGTTTCAGATTCTGGCTTCAGCACGACTTCCGTCATGCGACATCACTCCCAACCAAAACTGAAATATCTTTTATTTCAGTCGAAGCATGGGCTATTTTTTTCGAGAGCTCTTGGACATATCCTAGTTAACGTTAGTTTACAATTGAAATGGGGCCGAATTATTTAAGCTATTATCTAAGAATTCCTAGTTCTATGAACACTAAACAATCTTTAGTACAAACATTCCTATATTTAAAAAATAAAGTTAACCTTAATCATTAGGATTTCAGTGTGTAACTAATCATTATCAAACATTAATTAAGATCACAAGTTAGTTTAGATCATGACGTTACTGTGTCTACTTCTCTCCTTTTTCAAAAGATTTACAAAAGTTGGTTAGCTACAGTAAAAATATGAATCATGTAGAACATTAGTATGTACGAACATTTAAAATGCGAATGACAATAACATAAATGGTAAATTCCTATCGTTACTATGGGGCATTGATTTGTCTTAAAATTATGCCTTAAAAAACTACTCCTGAAGCAAAATATTTGTTACGATGTGAAAAGTCAGAAAACATTCATCATTTCAATATGCAATTCCTATTCAGAGACAAACTGATATGAGAACTTAATGAACACAAAGATTAAATCATGATTCAACCAATGATAATGCTAAAGCAAAACAATGATAATATCTAAGCAAAACAATGATATTATTTAGGCAGAAGACAACTTATTACTATTGGTGCAAATCATACAATTTATCAAAGGCACTTATTAAAAAACTATATTTAAAGGAGTCTCTGAGTTGTCGCTTAAAATTATCTTAAAACTAGTAAAAAAAAAATAAAAAAAAAAATAAAAAAAAATAAATTTGTCTTTTAGCACAGTGGTCAAAGACGGTGGGGACATTTTCTTTCCCATTTTTTTCAGTTCTAATACGTGGGTAATTTTAATTAACTAATAAGGAATTTTCCATACCCTTCTTTCTCTCTTCACTAAAGCTTGGACATGTATAGGGATTTTTTCTTTCTGTTTGAATTTCATCAATTCATTTACATGGCTTTTTAAAGTATTATTAAGATATTAAAGACTTTTGCTTTCTCTTTCCCTTGCTCATGAAATTCTTGCTAGGCGTTATTCCACGGTCTCTATGTCCTCATTTTTTCACTCCCCCGCCGTCTTCGCTGCAGGCGCAGGTTCGTACACTACCATAAATTATCTTCTTTCTAAGATAGGCAAGACAAAGAGGAAGCGATCGATGCACCTTCCAAATCCCTCCAGCCTGGCTTTTTCGTCCTACCCTCGGGCCGATCTTGACTAAGACCACCCTGTAGGAGACCTGCAACGTCAGCACGATTCTCTTCAGTACTGCATACACATGTACCTTTGAAGAAGACCTCGGGATGAAAATTTGAACCTATGTCACTACTACAGTTGTAAGAAAGGTTCCCTATGACTGCAGGGTACCAACAATGGAAATACGTTGGTAATCTGAGGCTATACTTTACCTCCCCTGCAACTGCAAGTGATTGCAATCTCTATTCAATGGGCAACAGGGACTTGTTTGAGAGGACAAAATCTAAAGACTTTTAGAACTTGCAGGTCGGGGCTGCCTAGAAATAGGGTGGTAATGGAAGGTATGTGTCTACACAACTAGATTATTACTCCATGAAACTTGGGACTTAGAAACTGCTACATAGCATTAATCTACTATAAATATCAAAAAGAACAATCATTAAATACTGAGAAAAGCCTCTAAAGAAATATTTTTATTAGCAGTGGCTACAATAACATCAAGTATAAATTCAGATAAAAGATACAAATCATCAGGTTACTGCTGATTGCATTTCAAAAATAATAATTAGCAACAGCCCATTGAGAGATAGCAACAATAACAGTAATCATAATAAGAACATTACTAATAATCATGATCAAAAAAATAAAATAAAAATATTAATTCAGGAATAGCCATATATATACAACGGAGACTGGCATTCAGATGTAAGAACGGATTTCTATACTTATATTTCATAGTAATGCTCATTCTAACACAGTCTCTTTTACTATTCAGAGAGAGAGAGAGAGAGAGAGAGAGCATAAACGGCAACTTTCGGGCTCTCCAATTTGTCAATGGGAGTTCTATCTATTCTCTAAACAGTTGCGACATGTGGCAAAAATATTTATGCAAATGGCGGTACTGCCGATGTCTTATCAGTTTTTATGCAATAACAGCATGCAACAATTTATCGACTGCAATAAAATGTAGGCACAAGTAACGCCTAGCTTCGCTGGAAAAAAAAAAAAAGAATCAATGACGGCAACATTCTTGTAGTATCGGAAGGAGCTTATGTTTGTCTCAGAGTAGAGTGAAAGGTAGGAGAGAGAGAGAGAGAGAGAGAGAGAGAGAGAGAGAGAGAGAGAGAGAGAGAGAGAGAGAGAGAGAGAGAGAGAGAGAGAGAGAGAGAGAAAGGTTGACTGGGCGACCGTGAAATACGTTGCGGTATCCACCCACGTGTCAGATGAGACGGGCTTTTTTTTTTTTTTTTGTATTTATTCAGATAACTGTACATGGGGACATGTGCATATGGGCACTCCCA
>JAXCGZ010001020.1:27500-30504 GCA_037179515.1 Halocaridina rubra
CCCTCCACCTTTCCTTTTTTTTTTTTTCTCTCTCTCTCTCTCTCTCTCTCTCTCAAAGCTATAGAAATATCAGATAATATACAAGAAAGTAGACTAAGATGGTATGGTCATGTCGTTAGAAGGGATTAACAGTATGTTGGGAGGAGGGTGATGGAAATGGATATACAGGGTAGAAGGAGAAGGAGACCAAAGCGTAGGTGGATGGATTGCATCAATGATGATCTGAGGTCTAAAGGTTTGTTGGGTGATGAGGTATGGGGACAGAAATAAATGGAGAAAAAACTGACCAGAAACATCGACCCCACATAAATGTGGGAAAAGACGTAGACGGAGAAGAGGGTAAAAGAAATTACATTTTTCAACGTTGGGTATACACTAAGTACAGGATATAAGTTCTCTGGGTTGCAAAAAGTGCACACAAAGTTCAAAGTACCTCAGATCAAGAGGTCTGAAGTCCTTAAGCTTTGTGCACTCTTTAATGTAGTGTACGAAATTGTTGCCCCCTTCACACTCACATAAATGGCATTTTGATTGTTCTGGGTGCTTTCTAACAGTTTTCTCGCAATTCACCTCCCATATGTTTCTATAACCAAGTCTTATATGGGCAGCAACTCTGTCACAGTCACCTGTAAGCATTTTACCCATGCTGTATTTGTGTCTCAGCCTTCTGAAGTTTTCATAATGTTGGATCGAACAGCTGCTTACATGTTGTGTGAGTGTAGAAAGTTCTTGCTCTTCCATAATCTCATTATACAACATTGTTTTAGAACATAAGAACATAAGAACATAAGAATAGAGGACACTGCAACATGCCTACTGGCAAACACTCAGAGAACAAATAAGATCTTTGGAGGAAGCAAATAAAGCACAAGGGCAGGAGAGAAAGGAACTAGAAAAAAGAATAAAGAAGCTGGAAGGGGAAAAGAGTCAACTAGAATCTAGAATTTCTAATCAAGAAGATAAAAACAAACAGCTAAATGACAACCTAAAGGAATTAGATGTTAGTTCACTGCTATCTTCTGAGAGAGACGAGATTGCTGCTTGGAATGTTCAGATTAAGGAAAACATTGAACAGTTCAGAAAAGAGTTCCAGGAGCTGAATATGGAAAATGATGCCATGAAAACGTCCTTTGCTGATGCACTAAAGGGGAATGTGGCAGTAAAAGAGGCTGTAAAGGTGGTGGCACTGGAAAACATACAAACAGTTGACTATAAAGAGACAGTAATCGAAAAAATGAAAGACGTTGTGATGGAAAGGGCAAACCCACTCATCAGACAGGCACTTGATAAGGAGAAGACAGTGGTAATCTCAGGCATAAGTGAATCCCAGGAGCCAACATGGCAGGGGAGACTTGAAGAAAATAAAGCTAACGTTGTAGGCCTGATAAGAAAGCTTGGAGTAGTATGTGGTCCTGAGGATATTGTAAACATACACCAACTAGGTAAATATTCGAGGGAAGGAAAGCCGAGACCAACAAAAGTAACCTTTGAGAGAGGGGAGACATGTAGGGAAATATTGTTGAGAAAAAAAAGTCTAAAAGACCTTCAAGAATGCAAAGAAGTGTTCATTAGACGATACAGAACACAGGAAGAGATGGGAAAGATCAAAAACTTGTTGCAAGAGGCAAGAAGGTTAAATGATGAAAGAAATGAAGAAGAGAAGAAAAATTTTCGTTACGGAATACTTCCAGACAAAGGGGAGATAAAGAAGATAATGACAGAAGATCAGGGGATGGGGCCTCATTAAGATTGTTATACACAAATGCTGATGGATTAGCTGGTAAGGCAGTAGAATTAAAAGATAGGATTCACAACAGTAAGGCAGATATAGTAGCAATTACAGAGACTAAGTTGAGTGAGGACATAAACAGTGTCACAGTTTTTCCTAAGGGCTTCAGAATACTAAGGGTCGAAAGATCTGAGAGGACTGGTGGAGGGATAGCACTGCTCATAAGTGAGAGGATTCAAGTTGAAGAGATAAACTTGGCTATAGAAAGTGAGTTCAGGGAATTTCTTGTTGCTCGCATAAATACTGGGTCAGAGAGCATTATAATAACTGTTGTATACAACCCACCAAGGAACCAAAATAGGCTTGAAATTTATGAGGAAAGTCATATAGGTACGATTGAAGTCATAAACTCAGTTGTTAACATGGCGCGGGAGAAAAAATGTAGGATTTTGATTATGGGAGACTTTAATCATAAAGAGATAGATTGGATAAATCTTGACCCACACAGTGGTGAGGACTCCTTTGGGGCAAGATTCCTAGATTGCGTACAAGGGAATTTCCTACACCAACATGTAATGGAACCAACAAGAGCCAGGGGTGGGGATGAGCCATCACTACTTGATCTGGTGTTCACAGATAATGTGTTGGATATTGAAAATATTGAGTATGAACCACCAATTGGAAAGAGTGACCACTGTGTGTTGTTGATGGAGTATATCATTGAAGACATTCTTCCTGAGAGTAGAGGCACTGAGGACATGAGGAGGAACTATCAGAAAGGAGATTACATCAAAATGAATGAGCTTTTTGCAGTTATTGACTGGAGAACCTTATTTTACAACAAATCTGTACAAGAAATGTATGACATCTTTTGTGAGAAATATGGGAAGATAGTAGATTGCTGCATACCTGTCACCAAAGTAGGTGTAATTCATGCCAGAGAGAAATGGTTCGATAATGGGTGTAAAAGAGCTAAGGAGTGGAGAGACAAATGCTGGAAAAGGTATAGGAGGAGAAAAAACATAAATGCCTGGCAAACCTACAAAAGAGCAAGAAACGACTACCTAAGTAAAAGGAGAGAGGCAGAGAAAGATTATGAGAGGGACATCACCAGGAAGGCTAAAGAAAATCCCAAGCTTTTCCACAGCTTTATCAGAGGAAAACTGAAGGTAAAAGAACAGGTTTTAAGGCTAAAGAGAGCGGATGGAAGCATCACTGAGACGGACGAAGAGATCTGCAAAGAATTGAACAAGGAGTTTCAGTCAGTATTTACAG
>JAXCGZ010001021.1:0-5000 GCA_037179515.1 Halocaridina rubra
AAATCTCTCTCTCTCTCTCTCTCTCTCTCTCTCTCTCTCTCTCTCTCTCTCTCTCTCTCTCTCTCTTTATCTGTCTATCTCCTCTTCACGTGTGCACACACACACACACACACGCAAACACACACACACACGAACACACACACACACACACACACACACACACACACACACACACACACACACACACACACGAGGATTTATTAATACCAAAGGGAAATGGTACTATAATAAATGTAAGAGGGAATAGTTTTAGAACAAATGCTAAAATAGTTGTAGAATGGGAAGAGAATAAATGCTTTTAAAACTATAAACGGACAAGAAACGGGTACCTAAGTAAAAGAAGAGAGGCAGAGAGGGCATATGAAAGAGATATTAAGAGGAGAGCTTAGGAAAATTCCAATGTTTTCCTCTGCTTCGTTATTAAAGGTCAAGGAAAATGTATTAAAGCTGGTAAGGGAAAACTGAAGTAGTTCTCAGAAAAATGAAGAGACCTTTAAAGAACTGAAAAAGGCTTTAAAGTTACTATTTACAGTATCGAATACTATACTTCCTCATATTGCAGAGATCAGAGAAAACGTGCCTGTATTAGAAAAGAATAAGAGATGTCAATAGTAGTATAGAGCCTCAGGAAGACCTTAATGAATTTTAGTAAAGGTCACATAAATGTTTAATGAGTACTCAAAGTTCTAATGCAGTGCGAATGGTTAAGTGTGAAAGGAGATCTATGTTAAATTACTCGTTAGATGGAGAGGAGTATAAACATCAATGTTATTGATCTCTATGGGCAAAAGCATTGATAGATTCATCTGAAGAAAAACATACAAACAGAACACGAAGGGCAGGGTATGCATTATTAATAAACATAAAGGTGACATTCAGGCAAATGGGGTAAGAAATGATCAAATGCATTTATCTAACCTTTTTGAGGCCTACGTGTGAGGTGGCAGCACCCATCTGGGCATGGCACCTAAAAAAGTATATTAACGAGTTTGAAAAACTTGAAAGAACTGATAAAAAACTGGTGCCAAAATACGAAATATTTACTAGGATAAAGTCTGAAGAAGTAAGGATAATATGGTAAAAGTTTTAATTGTTTAGACGGTTTTGATGGAGATGGTTAGGTAAAAATTTTATACATGGGGTTATCAAGAACTCGAGGCCACAATTTAAATCTTCATTGGAGAGCAGGAAGGATTTCTCGCACCTGCTAGCACACTTAACTATGACGAGTGGGTGTGGGAGGATTGTCATTTCAAGGAGTGGTGGAGATAATCCAGCTGCGAATGTCGGGCCTCACGACACAAGCCGCTTTTCCCACCTCCATTTAAGCCAAAAAAAATAAAAAAATAATAATAATAATAAATGAGGATATTGCAATCATTTCTTAATTCCTCAATGTTTTGACATGGTTGTTTATGGGACGGGTGTTGGAGGCCACTCGAAAACTAGAGGCCACAATAGAAACTTCTTTGCATGACATAAGAGAACATTTTTTTTCTTTTTATCATATGGCGCTGATATTTTGATTTAACTAACGATTAAATTTTCAATATTAAATCATTCAAATACATATTTCTAACGAAAAATATAAGTGTTAAAGAACTATGAAACCGACCATGACACAGGGATTTTTCCCCATAAACGCAAGGAGGTAATCCCTTATACGCTGAAAATAAAAACTTATTGAATACAAACACTGTCAACATACCACCCAAATTAAATTAAATATTTCCCCTCATGCAACAAATATTTCTCATGCACAATCCTCTACACCGCAAAAATCTGTATATCTTTTGTTACTTGAATTCTTGACCATAAATAAATATTTCCACTTTCCTCATTTGTAAATTTGAATATCATATGACATCAATGCAAAAACTATCTTGTTGATGTTTTAAGCTCCAGAAACATGGGTTTTGGTAAGAAAAATGCATGAAAAATATGATAAATATTTCAAATAAAAGATCAAAAGGGCACTTTTGAAATGAACAACTATGAAGCTCTGTTATTGCTAAATATCCATCCATCCATATACCAAAGTCATATTTCCTCTTATAAGGGGGGGGGGGGGTGGCTGAGTCAAAGCAAACACTTTGACTTTTCGTGGGAAGAGTTAAATACAGAGGAGGGGAATTCTAAGTCCCCTCGCCCCGCCCCATTTAGTCAACTTTTACCACACGCAGGGGAACACGGAGGAAGTATTTTTACCTCTCTGCCTCAGGGGGAATTTCTATATATAGAATCAATAATTATCTCCCTATTTACAAGAACCATAATCCACATTATAAGGGGAGTGGCCAAGCCAAAGAAAAACGTTGACTGAAGGAGAATAGCACAATGGTGGAGATTCTAAGCCTCCTCACTCCGCCGCATTTAGTAGGCTTTTATGACATGCGGGGAACACGGAGGAAGTATTCCTGCCCCTAACGCCAGTGGTAAAACTTAATATATCCACTTTGCATATAAAATGATCTTAAGTTAAAAATACTTTAGAATAAGTTAGCAAGTAATTTGGTTGATTAAGGAATTAATTAAAGTAAATTAACATTTTTAACTAGGTACTTTGGAATATTTCACCCAGGAGGTCTCAAGTTTAACACTCAAAGATGATTCGTATAGCTACTCTACGTCAGGACCACAAAATATATTAATGAGATGTTAGAGGTGTCCCTTATATGACAGTTCCTATCAATTCAGTTGGATCAGGAAATATACAATTGGATTTGCGAAGTCATTGGTGAAATAGTCATATCACGTACACAGGCTTGCATAAGAACACAATCGCTAGTCTTCCAGTTGTCAAGTTAAAATCTATATACATGAGCCATTTTCCCCATATAAGGGGAGTGGCTGAGTCAAGGTAAAATACTCTAACTCTTTGAGAAGAGAAAATGCAGTGGAGAGGATTCCCATTACCCTCGCTCCATCCCATTTAGTTGGCTCTTACGAGATGCAGGGGAACACGGAGAAAATTCTAGTCCCCCTCCCTCAGTGGGAACGAGTTGAAATGAAAAAATATATATAAAACGTCCATAAGAGAAGCCCATTCAGGAAAAATTTATGTGCTGTAACAGTATGAAAACAAATGCAATCATTCCACATAGAGAAATAATATTAACTAGGTTAGATATTTATTTTGCATAGGCCATAAGTAGCTAGATTAATTTATGAAGAGAGCTTTTGCTGTCAACCTCATACATATTAATATACTCATCACCGTTTCTGCATAAATACGAACACAAGCATTCAAATTTTAAGTGCATAATATGCACTTATTTAAGTAAACATACCTGCAACTGTAAAATTTATAGCATAATGCACGCAAATACTAACACATATGCCAGTATAGTAAAAGTCGAGCATACATAGACAATAAAAACATACAAAGCACTGGTGAAAATAGATGCTCATGAATTTATGGGACCTAATGATATATCCCTTAATGAATTTAAAAATATGTTGTACCAATATCTGTAGCATTAAGCATCATATTTAAAATGTAACTGAAATCTGCGGAGATCCCACGATGCTGACAACAAGCGAGCGTGATACCGGACTTCAATGACTTGCATAGCTCGCAAATACTACGGGTTTAGAAAAAGGTGATATTTTACGACTAAGTTAGCCTAATATTACATGCATAAAAGGGTGAGAAGATTGCATATTAGTAAGTTTACAAGTGTTTGCAACAATTCTATATTGCAGACTCCTTATGAATTTGCAAAATAAGAGCAAGCGCAGGTGGAAATGTCTCGAAGTGGATAAAAACTTGCTTAGGAGAAAGTAAGAGGAGGGTAAGAGTAAGATATGTAGAGTCTGATTGCATTGATAGCAATAAGATTCCGCAAGGGTTAGTTTTGAGGCCAATTCTGTTTCTTATATATGATTATAATCTGTTGTGGTCTGTAACTGCATTTTAAAACTATGCTTGCAGACAATGTAGAAATTGTGAAAAACGTAATAGATGAAATATGAGGTAGGGGATGTCAAGAAGGCCTTAACTGTTTGCATGAGGGGTCAGGTAAGTAATTAATGGATTCCATGCTTCAAAATGTAAATCAATATGTTACAGTCAAGAGTGCAAGAAGAAGCATGATTTAATAGTCAATAGTAGGAGAGGAACTTCTAGAATTTGTGAGCAAAAGAGATGCAAGTGTAAAAGTTTTGACCAATATATTTCTAGAAGTGCATGTAAATAGTATAGTATGGGCAGAGCAAGCTTTCCTAGCAAACATAAGAGTGAAAGGCCTTCAGGCACATGAACAAGGAAAAATACACGACTGATGTGGGACTAAAACCTCAATATACAGCAAACTTCTTGAATCCGCAATTGACAAGTGAAAAAAAAAAACACTTAAAGAAACTCGAGGAAATGCAAAGTCGTGCTACGAAGCTTGTGGCAGAAATACAAAATCTCTGTTATAAGAAAAGGCTGAAAGATCTAGACTTATTACATACATGGCCTCATTCCCCCTCATAAGGGGGGTGGCCGAGCCAAGAGGCATGCATTCACCACGATCCACACATACCTTAATCACTCCTCTTAGCTCCTTGGGGATAAAGGTTTGCCAAATTTCCCCCTCTTCCACTTGCTTGGGCCACGCACAAAGTAGGCAGGCAAAGATATTTTACAATTAGGCCCGATAGCCCCAGATGGTTTACACCCACCGCTTCATAACATGGCAATTCCCCTCACAACCATCCATCACAGTTCACTGAACAAGCAGGTGCGAGAAATCTCTTTGGCCCGTGTCACCAATACGCAATCTTCTTCCACTCATTCCTATCTCTTGCACACTCTTCCCTGCTCCATTGACATTCCACGTGCATTCAATGACCTTTTCACGCCTTCCATCCATCTCATTCTAGGTCTCCCTCTTGACCTAACTCAAATCACTTCTGCACTCCTCACTCTCTTCCCTGCTCCATTGACATTCCACGTGCATTCAGTGCCCTTTTCATGCCTTCCATCCATCTCATTCTAGGTCTCTATCTTGACC
>JAXCGZ010001021.1:7500-10000 GCA_037179515.1 Halocaridina rubra
TCTAAGGTATTGGCATTTACTATCATACTAGGAAGCTTGTTCCATGCATCAGCTACTCTATTACCAAACCAATTTTTACCAATTTCCCTTCTGAACCTAAATTTATCAAGCTTAAATCCATTATTACGAGTTCTGGTTTGATCATGAATTTTTAAAACTTTATTAATATCTCCCTTGTTAATCCCTTTAAACCATTTATACACTTCAATCATATCCCCCCTAACTCTTCGCCTCTCTAGAGAATGTAGATTAAGTTTTTTTAATCTGTCCTCATATGGTAGATTTCTGATATTGTGTATCATCTTGGCCATTCTTCGCTGCACTCTCTCCAAGGATTCAATTTCCATTCTATAATAGGGTGACCAGAATTGCACAGCATAATCTAAATGGGGCCTAACTAATGCAAGATAGAGCTGCAAAATAACTTTTTCCGTCCTATTGCTGACGCTTCTTGAGATAAATCCTAAAATTCTGTTTGCTTTATTTCTGACTGCTGTGCATTGCTCTCTTGGCTTAAGACTACTACTCACAAGAACTCCCAAATCCCTTTCACACTGAGAACTCATGATTTCATGGTTATTTAGCTTATAACTAGTATTGTCTTTTATAGTACCCATTTTAACTACTTTACATTTTTCAACATAAAATTCCATTTGCCATTTGTCCGACCATTCAGATAATCTATTTAGATCTTCCTGTAAAGCATGAATGTCTTCTTTTCCATTTATAGTTCTACCTATTTTAGTGTCGTCTGCGAATTTACTTAGGTTACTACTGATATCCGAATCCAGATCATTTAGATATACGATGAATAATAGGGGACCCAGTACCGAGCCTTGTGGTACCCCGCTGGTAACCGAGCCCCACTCTGATTTCTCTCCATTTATGCAAACCCTCTGTTTTCTGTCTTTTAACCATTGTTTGATCCATCTGAGCACAGCTCCTCCTATACCATGAGCTTCCAGCTTTTTAACTAATCTTTTGTGAGGAACTCTATCAAAAGCTTTGCTAAAATCTAGATATATTGTATCATATTCTTTGCCACAACCTACTGCCTCGTAAACTTCTGAATAAAAAGACAGTAAGTTTGTAAGGCACGAAAAACCCGTAAGAAACCCGTGTTGTGAAAGTTTTATCAGTCTGTGTAATTCTAGATGTGCCCTTATTTTATTTGCAATTATGGATTCTAGAATCTTACCCACTGTTGACGTTAAACTTACCGGCCTATAATTATTCTTTTTAACACGTTCTCCTTTTTTAAATATTGGTACCACATCTGCCAATTTCCACTCCATGGGTACCGATCCTAATTTTATTGAATTATTAAATAATGCAGTTAGAGGACAACTAAGCTCTTCCTTGCATTCCTTTAATATTCTAGCATATATTCCATCAGGTCCCGGAGATTTATGAGCCTTTAATTTATCTATTTCTTTTATTACCTCCTCTCTCGTAATATTTATTGAACTAAGTATATTATCGGGACTGTCTCTGTAAATGAATTCTACTTCCGGAATATTTTCCAAGTTTTCATTTGTAAATACAGATAAGAAATAATCATTTAAACATGTACACATCACTTTATCGTCATCTGTGATATGGCCATTGGCTACTTCAATTGGTCCGACTTTTTCCTTAAATTTTGTTTGATGATGTTGATAAAACCCTTTAGGATTTTCTTTAGCTTCTCCAGCTATTCTAACGTCGTATTTTCTTTTCGACTCTCTAACTATCTTTTTAACTTCCCTGTTTAACTGTATATATTGCTGCCTCACCTGCTCTTCACCTCCTTTTAGTTTCCTGTATATTCCTCTTTTAATACCTATAAGATTCTTTATTCTATTGTTCATCCATTTAGGGTCATTTTTTCTTGATCTGCAATGTTTCATGGGAATATAGTCTCTCTGACTATTCTTGAGAGTCATGACAAAATTGTTATATTCCTCATCCAAATTTATATTAACTGACGGACTGCTGTTCTTTCCTGTGAGAGAATTTAATGTATTGATATTATCTTGTGATAATCCTTGGCATGTGGTACTCAAATTTTGGGGTAATCCGCTACCTGCGACCTGACCTGCTGGATTAACTACCCACATCTGTACCCCAGAAATCCCTTCCCATACCTCATTAGATAATTTAGTTTTTAAGCCCTCAAAATCTCCTGCTCTAAAGTTTGGAACAATATTCTTATTTTCCTTTATAGTTTCCTTGAAAATTATGTTAAATCTAATGGAATCATGGTCACTGTTGCCCAATTTTTCACCAACTTCTAAATTTGTAACCATATTCTCTCTATTACTAAGAACTAAATCTAGTGTATTCACCCCCCGTGTTGCTTCATGTACATGCTGAGAAAGGAAATTGTCTTCTACTACTTCCAAAAACTCCTTAGAGCTACTATCACCTGTTATGGTTTCCCAGTTAATATGTCTAAAATTAAAATCGCCTACAATGCAAACTCTATTTGACCTGCTCACTTTAGAAATTTCATCGTATA
>JAXCGZ010001021.1:15000-17500 GCA_037179515.1 Halocaridina rubra
AGGTTGGGGAATCTGTAATATGAACATAGTGGCATTCAGTTAGAATGCGTTCATTCCTAAGTATAGCAGATATAAGCTATAAGGTTGGGTTCCTTTTAACCTTCTGTGGTGTAGTGGTAGCGCCTTGACTTAGTAATCATAAGTCCTAGGTTCGAGTCCCGGTCGAGGTAAAAAATGATTCATGTTTTCACATATGAAATGTGCTTATTTGATAATTTCATAGCCCGAATGAGATTGGGAATTGAATTAAATGCTAAAATAAAGCCACGAGTGAGGTTGGGGAATCTGTAATATGAACATAGTGGCATTCAGTTAGAATGCGTTCATTCCTAAGTATTGCAGATATAAGCTATAAGGTTGGTTTCCTTTTAACCTTCTGTGGTGTAGTGGTAGCGCCTTGACTTAGCAATTATAAGTCCTAGGTTCGAGTCCCGGTCGGGGTAAAAAATGATTCATGTTTTCACATATGTAATGTGCTTATTTGATAATATATATATATATATATATATATATATATATATATATATATATATATATATATATATATATATATATATATATATATATATATATATATATACATATATACATATATTGTGTGTATATATATATATATATATATATATATATATATATATATATATATATATATATATATATATATATATATATATATATATATATATATATATATATATATATATATATATATATATATATATATATATATATATATATATTTATATATATATATATGGAAGGAAAAGCCCATTAAATAAAACAACGAATATATATATATTTATATATATATATATATATATATATATATATATATATATATATATATATATATATATATATATATATATGTATATATATATATATATATATATATATATATATATATATATATATATATATATATATATATATATATATATATATATATAAAGTACTTATTAATTTCGTGACCTAAGTTGGTCAGCTTGTACTTTGAGAAGGTGACCAGCTTAGGTCACGAAATTAATAAGTACTTTATATATATATATATATATATATATATATATATATATATATATATATATATATATATATATATATATATATATATATATATATATATATATATATATATATATATATATATATATATATATATTTTTGTTGATTTATTTAATGGTCTTTTCCTTCCATTTTAGACTGTATGTTAACAGTTCAGTGTTATTAATATATATATATATATATATATATATATATATATATATATATATATATATATATATATATATATATATATATATATATATATATATGAATCATATTTTACCTCGACCGGGACTCGGACCTAGGACTTATAATTACTAAGTCAAGGCGCTACCAACTACACACCACAGAAGGTTAAAAGGAATCCAACCTAATAGCTTATATCTGCTATACTTAGGAATGAACGCCTTCTATCTGAATGCCACTATGTTCATATTACAGATTCCCCAACCTCATTCGTGGCTTCATTTTCGCATTTAATTCAATTCCCAATCTCATTCGGCTATATAATAACCAATTAAGCACATTACATATGTGAAAACATGAATCCTATTTTACCCCGACCGGGACTCGAACCTAGGACTAATTATTACTAAACCAAGGCGCTACCAACAACACACCACAGAAGGTTAAAAGGAATCCAACCTAATAGCTTATATCTGCTATACTTAGGAATGAACTCATTCTATCTGATTGACACTATGTTCATATTGTCTTCGAAACTAATTAAATTTACCCTCTTAACTCTATCAATATATTAGGAATCCACATAGCCTCTAACTTGTCTTGGAGGAATCACATAATCCAAATTTCTAAATCTTCATCCAAAAAATTGGGGGTTTTGTTTCGTTTTCGTTATTACTTTTCCTCACTGCAGTTACTTAAAATTTACAAAGGTCTTATCCGCCCCTGCTTAGAATACTACTCACACATCTGGGGTGCTTCTTCCTTTACTTATCTTCTTGATAGGGTTCAATCTAAGGCAGTCAGACTTATTAATGATCCTTCTCTTACTTCTAACTTGGATTCTCTCTCTCTTCGCCGTAAGGTATCTTCCCTTTCGCTTTTCTATCGCTACTACTTCCATCGCTGCTCTGATGAGTTGGCGAGTTGCATCCCTCCTCCACTGCCGAGGCCGCGTAACACTCGCCAAGCGGCCTCATCTCACAGGTACTGTGTCGAGATTTGTAGCTCGCGGATTGGTCGGTGCAGCGACTGCTTCTTCCCATCTACCCCCAGACTCTGGAACTCTCTTCCTCCTTCTGTCTTTCCTAGTTCTTACGACCTTTCATCCTTCAAAAAGCAGATCTATCGTCATCTCAGAGCCTAGTCCTCCGTATCTCTGGGTCCTCTTTTCTTTGACTGTTTTTTCTGTCTGTCGTTTTCCTTTGTGTGACATTACCTCATCTCTGCCTTGCCCTTAACTTTTTCTTTTCCTTCGTCTTGGTATTTTCTC
>JAXCGZ010001021.1:22500-30469 GCA_037179515.1 Halocaridina rubra
CTGCTTCTTTCACTCTTCACTTTTCTAATATTCGTGGTCTGGACCCCAATCTTACGTCTGTGGAACAGCGCTTGGGTACATCCATACCCAACCTCCTCCTTCTTTCTGAAACCCAGCTGTCTAGTCATGCTTCCCCTGACTTCTTTCTAATCTCTCACTATAACCTGCATTCTCGTTTCTGTTGCAAAGGTGAGGTACGTGCCTACTGCAAACACTAATACCTCTATTGCAAGGCTCATGGACCTCGAATCTCCTGACTTTGATGTTCTCTGGCTGAAAATCTATCTCTCCACTAGCACTATATTTTTTGCTTCTGCTACTGCTCTCCTAACTTCACCAAATTTGTGTCTTTCTTTGAATATCTGTTCTTTTGCCATGAGTCCTTGCTATCTTCTCACCCACATGCTGAAGTTCTTGAGCTTCAATGTACACAACACGGAGTGGTTTAATGCTTCTCACACTGATGTTCTAGGAAGTGAGGTCCTTGCTTTCTCTATTACTCACGATCTGGAGCAGATTATCATACATCCTACTCATATTCCCGATCATCACGAACATGCAGCGAACTCTCTTAACCTATTTCTAACTTCTAACCCCTCAAACTATTCATATTCTCTGCATTCCTAATATGACCTCTCTGTGATTTCAATCTTTTCCATTTTTGCTTCCCCTCCATCAATTTCTCCTACTCAATGCCGCCTCTGGCACTTTGAGTGAACCCAATACAATGATTTGAGTAACTTTCTCTTCGACTTCCCATGGGATGACTAATGCTTTCGGACCAGCAACCCTGATCAGGTAGCCCTAAAAGTTTCCGAGATCATAACCTTGGGAATAGAGACGTTCATCTTATACTCTATGAAAACTTTTTCAACCACTAATCCTTGGTTTGATTGCCTGCTCCATGGCTATTCACACCAGGGATAGGGCATACCGGTCGTACCAAGTCTCTCCTTCTGATTGAAGGAAAATTGAAATTAATTTTTCTCCCATTGATAAATGTTCTGGTTCTCAACCAAACACCTCTCCAAAAACTTCTGTAACTCAAGTTTTCCCCCTCTCATTCGTTTTGATGGTTCTATAGCTGCTCTTCCACTGACAAAGCCACTCTCTTTGACTTTCATTTTTCTGCCAACTCTTCCGTAAGCGAATCCAGTGCACCTGTCCCTCATGCTTTACCCCTCTCTAACCCTATGCCCTCCCTTATTCTTTCTTCACGCAAAGTTCATAAGGTTCTTTGCTAACTAAAGATAAACAAGGCATCTGGACCCGATGATATCCCTGCAAGGTTCCTTGAGGAGTCTGCAGATGTACTGTCTCCCATGCTTTGCCCTCTTTTTTGCCTCATTCTGTCAACCACTATCTATCCTTCATCTTGGAAGTATGCTCTACTTCCTAAGAAGGGTGACCGCTCTATTCCTTCACACTACCTACCTATTGCCCTAACCTCTGCTGTTGTTAAAGTATTCGAAATTTGCTCAGTTCTCACTTCTTGAAAATCTTGAATATAACTATATTATCTCCGATCACCAGTAATGCTTCTGAAAGGCAAGATCCACTGCTGACCTCCTGTTCTATCTTACTCATGTATGGTCACCTTTTCTAATGAAGTATGGGGAATCCTTTGTCGTCACTCTTAATATTTCCAAGACGTCTGACAGAATCTGGCACAAGGTACTGTTGGCCAAATTCCCTGCTTATGGCTTTACCCCTTCTCTCTGTTCTGTGATTTTTAGTTTTCTTTCTGATCATTTTATATCTAAGGTTGTTGACGTTGCAACATCTAGCTCATTCCCCGTTACCAGTGGTGTTCCACAGGGGTATGTTCTTTTACCTACTCTGTGCCTTCTCTTCATCAACAATCTTCCTCATTCCCCATCCTCCTCTTTGCTCTACGTCTTTGCCGACGAGTCCACCCTTCATTTTTTCTCTGCCTTCTCTTCACAAGCTTCATCTGCAACTCGTAATCAATACTGCATCACTCTTTCTTCTACTCTCGTCTCCAATTTGCAGAGGGTAACTGAGCTTAGCATTCAAAATTTAGTTAAATCTAATGCCTCCAAGGCACAGTTTCTGGCTATCTCTTTTATCTTCTTCTCCTCCTGATAGTCCTATTATCTTCGAAACTAACTAAAATTACTCCCTTAACTCTATTACCATATTAGGAATCCAGATAGCCTCTAACTTGTCTTGGAGTAATCACATAATCTGGATATCTAAATCTACATCGAAAAACTTGAGGGTTCTGGTTCGTATTCATCAATAATTTTCCTCGTCTCAATCACTTAAAATCTATACAGGTTTTATCCATCTCTGCTTAGAATACTGCTCGCACATCTGGGGTGCTTTTTCTTATACTTGTCTCATTGATAGGGTTGAATCTAAGGCTGTCAAGACTCATCAGTGACCCATCTCTTACTTTTAATCAGGAATCTCTTTCTCTTTACCATAAGGTATCATCCCTTTCTATTTTTTAGCGTTACTATTTGCATGGCTGCTCTGATGAGTTGGCAAATTGCATCCCTCCCCCACTGCCGAGGCCCCGTAACACCTGTCAAACTGCCTCGTCTCACAAGTAGGTTTGGAGATTTGTAGATAGCGGATTGGTCGGTGCAGTGACTACTTCTTCCCATCCACCTCCAGACTCTGGAACTCTCTTCCTCCAACTGTCTTCCCTAATTCCTATAACTTATCTTCATTCAAAAAGTGGATCTATCGTCATCTCAGGACCTAATCCTGCCATATCAGTACTTCGACTATTCTTTCAGCCTGTCCTCACCTCCCTATTCTGCCTGCCCCCCCCCGTCTTCGTGCCCTGGCCGGGGGTAGTTTTCTTGCCTGACCCAGTGTCACACTCATTAAAAAAGTTAGGAACGGAGAATCATAACATGAATAAATCTGAATATTAACAATAAAGTCAGTATATCCAAAGAAAGCCTGTATTCGTCTGACTTCAGTAAAGCTAAATTTGATAGGCTGAGTTCTTCTAGAATAAAATAACATTACAAGGCAGTGCAGCCAATGATATGTGGTCATGCTCTAAAGATCAGATCATACACCAACAGAGGAAATATATACCTCTACGTAACAAAAATGTAGGCAAAACAAACAACACGGAATAGTACGGCCCGAACATGAAAATAGTAAGCAACACAAATCGACTCTATAAACTTTAAAAATATGATACTCTTTCCCACATATTACATCACAGTACAATACAGCAAGAAGAGAAGAAAAAATAACAAATTAGGCAATCCAAGCAAAACAACAAAATAAAAATAGCTAACTATCGTAAGAAAGATAATAAAAATTACAGATACATTTAAAATAGAGACCATTAATTAATGAAGCAGACGATATTATAACAGAAGACAAGGAGATGGCCATAATATTAAGTGAGTATTTCAGTGCTAATTTCACACAAAAAATTAGTGGAAATACAAAAGCCAAAGAAGTAATTAAGTTCCAGATTAACATTCCATATCTCCTTGTCACAGATAAACAAATACTCGAGAAAATTAAGAATATGAAAATTAACAAAAGTCCACAATTTATGCCCAAGGATATTAAACACACATAAAAGAACATTTAGCGAAACCCCTCCTTGGCATTTTTAATGCATTACTGCAACAAAGAATAGTGCCCCGAGATTATGAAAAAGGCTAATGTTACACCCATATTTGAATAAAAAGATGCAATATTACAACCAGGATATTAATGTAACTTCGGTTGTATGTAAAATTCTGGAATCAATCGTAAAGGACAAGGTAGTAAATTTTCTAGAAGAACAGAATCTGATCATCGGTACACAACACGGATTGAACAAAAACAAATCTTGCCTAACAAATCTACCAGAAATTTACCATAAGCAGGTTTACCAGCATGACTGTAGAAAAGCAGTGGATGTAATCTACTTAATATTTCAAGAAGCATTTCATAAGGTCCCTCACGGCAAGTTGATCATTAGGCCCGATTTCTTAAGCAGTGTAAGCCTAGGATACCATATTGTTAGTTAGCTAGACACGCACAAATGGATTTCATAAACGCATCTTATGCGGTTCTGTGTATGGCTAGGATCCCACATGGGATCCTAACCATACACAGAACCACGTCAGATGCGTTTATGAAATCCATTTGTGTGTGTGTGTGTGTCTAGCTAACTAACAATATGGTATCCTAGGTTTGCACTGTTTAAGAAATAGGGCCTGAAGCCAGGGCAATGGGGATTTAAGGAAATATCGGTACCTGGATAGAAAACTGGCTATAAAATAGGGAACATAGGGTAGTATTAAATGGACATATAGCACACTGGAAACCTTTGACAAGTGGAGTTCCGCAGGGATCAGTACTAGGACCCATTATATTCATTATAGACATTAATGACATAGTTGTAGGATTACACAATACTGTTTCCAAGATTCCCGATGATACCAGGTAACACGATAATAACTGGAGATGTTAAATTAAGACCTCAGGACAACCATAACTAAAATCCCTGACTAGTCAGATAAATGGGACATGGCCTTTAATATAAATAATGGCAGATCTTACAAACTTGGAGACTCAACAATAATTACAGCTACAGCATTAAGGGACACTAAATAACTAAAGAACCCTAATGCTTAAAGATCTTATTGTAATAGGCTCGGATAATCTTAAATTTTCACAGCGACGTGATGGGGTGGCTAAGAAAGCCAAAAGAATGCTCGGATTCTTAAACAAAAACTTTACATATAGAAGTAAGTAGATCATATTGCCACTATACAATAACCTTGCCAGATCCCATCTAGAATATGCAGTACAATTTTGGGACCCCACTTATGCAGAGACAGAGTTTTTAATCGGTACAAAGAAGAGCAACGAACTTAATTCCATGTCTTCACAATTATACCTACTAGAAAAGATTGAAAGAATTCGATCTGTTCTGGCTTACCATGAGACGACTGAGAGAATAATTGATAGAATGCTTAAAATTCTCGAGAAATTTACGAATATACCATCCAAGAATCTATTTACGTTTGCACCACCTCTTCCCACACGAGGGACTAGCATGAAGTTGAGAGGACACAAAGTCAACTTTATAGTGCTAAATATTTTCTACGAACGAAGTTGGTGAAAAGTGGAACAGCCTCTTACAGCAGTACTTTAATATGTTAAAAAGTGGGATAGGCCGCCACCTGTCAGTAATAAGCTTACAATAATACTATCCACCGATACCACACAAAAAGTTGCTAGGTAAAAAGATAAAACTGTCCGCAGTTTCTTACTTAAACAGGTGTTAAAATATCACAGGACACTTACTAAATAAAACAAATAATATTATAATATTATCATTAAGCCAAACAAAAACAAATATGTATGCAATAATGTAAGATGATAGTATTCTTGGATATTCATTACACATGTCTTATTATCTCTTCACATCTGACAAGTCACAATACTCCCCATCTCTGTTTCTCTATGTTTTCTTCGTGCCCAGGCTTGATGAGGGTAAATTTTTTTTGCTTGTCCTGGTGTCACAATCATTAAAAAAAAAATGATGCCAGTTCCAACAAGGGTGCTATTTAGGCAATAAGAATTGTATAGAAAAAATGCATCTAATGGTGAAGGACAGGACAAAGTTATTTATAACTAAATATGAATTGGTAAAGGATAATCCATTCCCTGGTAGGTCGCCTCGAATAGACTGTTAGGTCTGTGCATCAATGTAACTCTCTCTCTCTCTCTCTCTCTCTCTCTCTCTCTCTCTCCTCTCTCTCTCTCTCTCTCTCTCTCTCTCTCTCTTCTCTCTCTCTCTCTCTCTCTCTCTTCTCTCTCTCTCTCTCTCTCTCTCTCTCTCTCTCTCTCTCTCTCTCTCTCTCTCTCTCTCTCTCTCTCTCTCTCTTTATCTTTCTCTCTTTCTGTCTTCCTATCTCTCTTTCTCTTTTTTATATCTCTCTCTGACACATACACACACACATACACACACACACACACACACACACACACACACACACCACACACACACACACACACACACACACGCACATATGCACACAAATAAAAAAAAAACTTGCGAAAAGCTGTAGCGTGATACAAAAAATTGAGCTGAGAGGAAGGATTGGAGAAATCGGATTTGCTACCACTTGAAACTTAACGAATAAGGGGGAGGAATGGTAGACTATCTGTTGTCAGTTTCCTCTATGGTTTGACAAAGTGGACTGAGAGAGGTCCTTTGCTCTGAATGGGAAATCGAGAGTTAAAGGCCACAATGTAAAGGCTAGCAAGAATATTTCTTGGCCGCATGTACGAAAGCCTCTTTTACTGTAAGAATATTTGAACTAAGCGGGGAAGTAGTGTCTCACTTTATTTTTATTTAAAAGGAAAAATAGAGTAACTGTTAATAAATCATAAAATTACCCAGGAGAAAGTGAATTTCTAGCAATCTCGAATAGATTAATCACATACATGCATAATAGAAACGCACGTTTGATACACAAACATCATACATATATCACACCAATTCCATGAAATATATCATCAAGAACTAGTTTTCCGCACTAATATAGCAAATTCCCACTCCAAAAAACAACGATAATATCTATTTTTTTTCTGTAAATTTCGTATGCTAACTCCGTTCTTCCACTTTATATCTCATGAATGCCAATTCTGCTTTTAGGTCAAAACAAACAATATTTTTCCAACGTCTTAAATGTTAGACACGTGTTTTTGATAAAAACAACAACGTTTTTTTCGGATTAACAGATCAAAGCGACAACTTTAAAATAAATAATTCTAGAGACCTGGTGTCATCACAGAATTCCAAGAAAATACCTACAATGTTAATAAAACTCACACACCATAAAAGTACAATGAGACAAGTGAGAGAATAATTAATAGAATGCCTAAAATTCTCAAGGAATTTACGAATAGGGTATCATTACGGTAATAAGAAATGTATATAAAAAATGAATCTAATGGTGAAGGACAGGACAAAGTTATTTATAACTAAATATGAATTGGTAAAGGATAATCCATTCCCTAGTAGGTCGCCTCGAATGGACTGTTAGCTCTCTCTCTCTCTCTCTCTCTCTCTCTCTCTCTCTCTCTCTCTCTCTCTCTCCTCTCTCTCTCTCTCTCTCTCTCTCCTCTCTCTCTCTCTATCTATCTATCTTTTCTTCTCTTTCTCTTTTCTCTCTTTCTCTTTTTCTCTTTCTCTTTTTCCTCTTTCTCTTTTTCTCTTTCTCTTTCTCTCTTTCTCTTTCTCTCTTTCTCTTTCTCTCTTTCTCTTCTCTTCTCTTTCTCTCTTCTCTCTTCTCTCTCTTCTCTCTTCTCTTTTTCTCTTTCTCTCTTTCTCTCTCTATCGAATCTTTCTCTTTCTCTTTCTCTCACCTCTTTCTATTTTCTCTCTTTCTTTCTGTCTTTCTCTCTTTCTGTCTTTCTCTCTTTCTGTCTTCCTCTCTCTCTTTCTCTTTTTTATCTCTCTCTGACACACACACACACACACCACACACACACACACACACACACACACACACACACACACACACATAAATACTGGATCAGAGAGCATTATAATAACTGTTGTATACAACCCACCAAGGAACCAAAATAGGCTTGAAGTTTATGAAGAAAGTCATATAGGTACTATTGAAGTCATAAACTCAGTTGTTAACATGGCACGGGAAAAAAAAATGTAGGATTTTGGATTATGGGAGACTTTAATCATAAAGAGATAGATTGGATAAATCTTGACCCACACAGTGGTGAGGACTCATTCGGGGCAAGATTCCTAGATTGCGTACAAGGGAATTTCCTACACCAACATGTAATGGAACCAACAAGGGCCAGGGGTGGGGATGAGCCATCACTACTTGATCTAGTGTTCACAGATAATGTGTTGGATATTGAAGAAATTGAGTATGAACCACCAATTTGAAAGAGTGACCACTGTGTGTTGTTGATGGAGTATATCATTGAAGATATTATT
>JAXCGZ010001022.1:0-30435 GCA_037179515.1 Halocaridina rubra
ATAAATGCCTGGCAAACCTACAAAAGAGCAAGAAACGACTACCTAAGTAAAAGGAGAGAGGCAGAGAAAGATTATGAGAGGGACATCACCAGGAAGGCTAAAGAAAATCCCAAGCTTTTCCACAGCTTTATCAGAGGAAAACTGAAGGTAAAAGAACAGGTTTTAAGGCTAAAGAGAGCGGATGGAAGCATCACTGAGACGGACGAAGAGATCTGCAAAGAATTGAACAAGGAGTTTCAGTCAGTATTTACAGTAGAAAATACCCCACCCCCTCAGATTGCAGTGATAGAAGCTCAAGGGCCGGTATTAGAGAACATCAACCTTACAGCCACAGAGGTATGCAAAGCGCTGATGGATTTAGATGTTCATAAAGCTACAGGTCCTGATGACATATCCCCTCATGTGCTTAAAAAATGCGCAAACACAATATCAGTGGCACTAAGTATCATATTTAAGGAGTCACTGGAGTCGGGGGAGATTCCAAGATGCTGGAAACAAGCAAATGTGATACCTATCTTCAAAAAGGGAAGGAGGGATACGGCTCTGAACTATAGACCAGTTTCCTTGACCAGCATAGTTTGCAAACTTATGGAGAAACTACTAAGGAAACATATCTCTCTTCACTTGGAATCCTTCAACTTTTTGTCAGTGAGGCAACATGGCTTCAGAGAAGGAAGATCAACAGTAACAAACTTATTAGAATTTTATGATGAGGTAAGCCAAATCTTACAGGAAAGAGAGGGCTGGGCAGATTGCATATTCCTAGACTTCCAGAAAGCGTTTGACACTGTTCCACATGGGAGACTTATTAGGAAGCTGCAATCAATGGCTAGAATAGGTGGAAATGTCTTGGAATGGATAAAAACTTACTTAGAAGGAAGGGAACAGAGGGTTAGAGTAAGACACTCAGTGTCTGAATGGAGAAGAGTTAGTAGTGGAGTTCCACAGGGTTCAGTTTTAGGGCCACTTTTGTTCCTTGTATATGTAAATGACCTACCAGAGTCTGTAAATTCATTCATGAATATGTTTGCAGATGATGCAAAGATTGTGAAGAAAGTAAAAAACGAGAACAATGGTAGAGAACTTCAGGAGGATCTAAATAATCTGCATGAGTGGTCAGAAAAGTGGCTAATGAAATTCAATACCTCAAAATGTAAGGTAATGAGAATGGGTACAAGTGCAAGAAGGCCCAAGCTTGACTACTCGGTGGCTGGAGTACAACTTCAGGAGACAGAAAATGAGAGAGATCTAGGAGTAAACATACTGGCAGATTTGTCTCCAGAAATACATATAAATGGCGTAGTAAGGGCAGCATATGCATTCTTATCAAATGTAAGGGTAGCCTTCAGGCACATGGACAAGGAAATGTTCAGAAATATTTATGTAACCTATGTGAGGCCAAAACTCGAATATGCAGCCCCCTTTTGGAATCCGCACTTGAAAAAGCACATAGCTAAGCTTGAAAAAGTTCAAAGACATGCCACGAAACTGGTGCCAGAAATACGCAATCTCGGTTATGATGAGAGGCTGAGGGAATTAGACTTGCCATCACTCGAAGCTAGAAGAGTAAGGGGGGATATGGTGACAGTCTTTAAATTCCTTCATGGTTATGATAGAGTGGATAGGGATCGATATTTCGATATGGCTGGCTCTAGAACTAGAGGTCATAGTTTGAAGCTTCGGAAGAAAACTTGTTTGCAGGATGTAAGGAAATACTTTTTCAGTGTAAGAGTAGTTGATAATTGGAATTCGCTAAGCGAGGAGGTAGTTAATGCTACCTCAATCCATAGTTTTAAGGACAGGTATGATAAGTATCACTAAGTCTAAAAATGGAACCGATCAGGAGACGGGAAGATACGAGCTTTGGGCTCTTTCCCGTAAACACAATTAGGTAATCACAATTAGGTAATCACACACGGATGAAGAGATCTTCAAAGAACTGAACAAGGAGTTTCAGTCAGTATTTACAGTAGAAAATACCCCACCCCCTCAGATTGCAGTGATAGAAGCTCAAGGGCCGGTATTAGAGAACATCAACCTTACAGCCACAGAGGTATGCAAAGCGCTGATGGATTTAGATGTTCATAAAGCTACAGGTCCTGATGACATATCCCCTCATGTGCTTAAAAAATGCGCAAACACAATATCAGTGGCACTAAGTATCATATTTAAGGAGTCACTGGAGTCGGGGGAGATTCCAAGATGCTGGAAACAAGCAAATGTGATACCTATCTTCAAAAAGGGAAGGAGGGATACGGCTCTGAACTATAGACCAGTTTCCTTGACCAGCATAGTTTGCAAAGTTATGGAGAAACTACTAAGGAAACATATCTCTCTTCACTTGGAATCCTTCAACTTTTTGTCAGTGAGGCAACATGGCTTCAGAGAAGGTAGATCAACAGTAACAAACTTATTAGAATTTTATGATGAGGTAAGCCAAATCTTACAGGAAAGAGAGGGCTGGGCAGATTGCATATTCCTAAACTTCCAGAAAGCGTTTGACACTGTTCCACATGGGAGACTTATTAGGAAGCTGCAATCAATGGCTAGAATAGGTGGAAATATTTTGGAATGGATAAAAACTTACTTAGAAGGAAGGGAACAGAGGGTTAGAGTAAGACACTCAGTGTCTGAATGGAGAAGAGTTAGTAGTGGAGTTCCACAGGGTTCAGTTTTAGGGCCACTTTTGTTCCTTGTATATGTAAATGACCTACCAGAGTCTGTAAATTCATTCATGAATATGTTTGCAGATGATGCAAAGATTGTGAAGAAAGTAAAAAACGAGAACAATGGTAGAGAACTTCAGGAGGATCTAAATAATCTGCATGAGTGGTCAGAAAAGTGGCTAATGAAATTCAATACTTCAAAATGTAAGGTAATGAGAATGGGTACAAGTGCAAGAAGGCCCAAGCTTGACTACTCGGTGGCTGGAGTACAACTTCAAGAGACAGAAAATGAGAGAGATCTAGGAGTAAACATACTGGCAGATTTGTCTCGAGAAATACATATAAATGGCATAGTAAGGGCAGCATATGCATTCTTATCAAATGTAAGGGTAGCCTTCAGGCACATGGACAAGGAAATGTTCATAAATATTTATGTAACCTATGTGAGGCCAAAACTCGAATATGCAGCCCCCTTTTGGAATCCGCACTTGAAAAAGCACATAGCTAAGCTTGAAAAAGTTCAAAGACATGCCACGAAACTGGTGCCAGAAATACGCAATCTCAGTTATGATGAGAGGCTGAGGGAATTAGACTTACCATCACTCGAAGCTAGAAGAGTGAAGGGGGATATGGTGACAGTCTTTAAATTCCTTCATGGTTATGATAGAGTGGATAGGGATTGATATTTTGATATGGCTGGCTCAAGAACTAGAGGTCATAGTTTGAAGCTTCGTAAGAAAAGTTCTTTGCAGGATGTAAGGAAATACTTTTTCAGTGTAAGAGTAGTTGATAATTGGAATTGGCTAAGCGAGGAGGTAGTTAATGCTATCTCAATCCATAGTTTTCAGGACAGGTATGATAAGTATCACTAAGTATAAAATGGAACCGATGAGGAGACGGGAAGATACGAGCTTTGGGCTCTTTCCCGTAAACACAATTAGGTAATTACAATTAGGTAATTACATACACACACACACACATATGTAGGATTTTGATTATGGGAGACTTTAATCATAAAGAGATAGATTGGATAAATCTTGACCCACACAGTGGTGAGGACTCATTCGGGGCAAGATTCCTAGATTGCATACAAGGGAATTTCCTACACCAACATGTAATGGAACCAACAAGGGCCAGGGGTGGGGATGAGCCATCACTACTTGATCTAGTGTTCACAGATAATGTGTTGGATATTGAAAAAATTGAGTATGAATTGGAAAGCGTGACCACTGTGTGTTGTTGATGGAGTATATCATTGAAGATATTCTTCCTGAGAGTAGAGGCACTGAGGACATGAAGAGGAACTATCCGAAAGGAGATTACATCAAAATGAATGAGCTTTTTGCAGTTCTTGACTGGAGAACCTTATTTTACAACAAATCTGTACAAGAAATGTATGACATCTTTTGTGAGAAATATGGGAAGATAGTAGATTGCTGCATACCTGTCACCAAAGTAGGTGTAATTCATGCCAGAGAGAAATGGTTCGATAATGGGTGTAAAAGAGCTAAGGAGTTGAGAGACAAATGCTGGAAAAGGTATAGGAGGAGAAAAAACATAAATGCCTGGCAAACCTACAAATGAGCAAGAAATGACTACCTAAGTAAAAGGAGAGAGGCAGAGAGAGACTATGAGAGGGACATCACCAGGAAGGCTAAAGAAAATCCCAAGCTTTTCCACAGCTTTATCAGAGGAAAACTGAAGGTAAAAGAACAGGTTTTAAGGCTAAAGAGAGCGGATGGAAGCATCACTGAGACGGATGAAGAGATCTGCAAAGAATTGAACAAGGAGTTTCAGTCAGTATTTGCAGTAGAAAATACCCCACCCCCTCAGATTGCAGTGATAGAAGCTCAAGGGCCGGTATTAGAGAACATCAACCTTACAGCCACAGAGGTATGCAAAGCGCTGATGGATTTAGATGTTCATAAAGCTACAGGTCCTGATGACATATCCCCTCATGTGCTTAAAAAATGCGCAAACACAATATCAGTGGCACTAAGTATCATATTTAAGGAGTCACTGGAGTCGGGGGAGATTCCAAGATGCTGGAAACAAGCAAATGTGATACCTATCTTCAAAAAGGGAAGTAGGGATACGGCTCTGAACTATAGACCAGTTTCCTTGACCAGCATAGTTTGCAAAGTTATGGAGAAATTACTAAGGAAACATATCTCTCTTCACTTGGAATCCTTCAACTTTTTGTCAGTGAGGCAACATGGCTTCAGAGAAGGTAGATCAACAGTAACAAACTTATTAGAATTTTATGGTAAGGTAAGCCAAATCTTACAGGAAAGAGAGGGCTGGGCAGATTGCATATTCCTAGACTTCCAGAAAGCGTTTGACACTGTTCCACATGGGAGACTTATTAGGAAGCTGCAATCAATGGCGAGAATAGGTGGAAATGTTTTGGAATGGAAAAAAACTTACTTAGAAGGAAGGGAACAGAGGGTTAGAGTAAGACACTCAGTGTCTGAATGGAGAAGAGTTAGTAGTGGAGTTCCACAGGGTTCAGTTTTAGGGCCACTTTTGTTCCTTGTATATGTAAATGACCTACCAGAGTCTGTAAATTCATTCATGAATATGCTTGCAGATGATGCAAAGATTGTGAAGAAAGTAAAAAAACGAGAATAATGGTAGAGAACTTCAGGAGGATCTAAATAATCTGCATGAGTGGTCAGAAAAGTGGCTAATGAAATTCAATACTTCAAAATGTAAGGTAATGAGAATGGGTACAAGTGCAAGAAGGCCCAAGCTTGACTACTCGGTGGCTGGAGTACAACTTCAAGAGACAGAAAATGAGAGAGATCTAGGAGTAAGCATACTGGCACATTTGTCTCGAGAAATACATATAAATGGCATAGTAAGGGCAGCATATGCATTCTTATCAAATGTAAGGGTAGCCTTCAGGCACATGGACAAGGAAATGTTCATAAATATTTATGTAACCTATGTGAGGCCAAAACTCGAATATGCAGCCCCCTTTTGGAATCCGCACTTGAAAAAGCACATAGCTAAGCTTGAAAAAGTTCAAAGACATGCCACGAAACTGGTGCCAGAAATACGCAATCTCAGTTATGATGAGAGGCTGAGGGAATTAGACTTACCATCACTCGAAGCTAGAAGCGTGAAGGGGGATATGGTGACAGTCTTTAAATTCCTTCATGGTTATGATAGAGTGGATAGGGATTGATATTTTGCTATGGCTGGCTCAAGAACTAGAGGTCATAGTTTGAAGCTTCGTAAGAAAAGTTCTTTGCAGGATGTAAGGAAATACTTTTTCAGTGTAAGAGTAGTTGATAATTGGAATTGGCTAAGCGAGGAGGTAGTTAATGCTATCTCAATCCATAGTTTTCAGGACAGGTATGATAAGTATCACTAAGTATAAAATGGAACCGATGAGGAGACGGGAAGATACGAGCTTTGGGCTCTTTCCCGTAAACACAATTAGGTAATTACAATTAGGTAATTACATACACACACACACACATATGTAGGATTTTGATTATGGGAGACTTTAATCATAAAGAGATAGATTGGATAAATCTTGACCCACACAGTGGTGAGGACTCATTCGGGGCAAGATTCCTAGATTGCGTACAAGGGAATTTCCTACACCAACATGTAATGGAACCAACAAGGGCCAGGGGTGGGGATGAGCCATCACTACTTGATCTAGTGTTCACAGATAATGTGTTGGATATTGAAAAAATTGAGCATGAATTGGAAAGCGTAACCACTGTGTGTTGTTGATGGAGTATATCATTGAAGATATTCTTCCTGAGAGTAGAGGCACTGAGGACATGAGGAGGAACTATCCGAAAGGAGATTACATCAAAATGAATGAGCTTTTTGCAGTTCTTGACTGGAGAACCTTATTTTACAACAAATCTGTACAAGAAATGTATGACATCTTTTGTGAGAAATATGGGAAGATAGTAGATTGCTGCATACCTGTCACCAAAGTAGGTGTAATTCATGCCAGAGAGAAATGGTTCGATAATGGGTGTAAAAGAGCTAAGGAGTTGAGAGACAAATGATGGAAAAGGTATAGGAGGAGAAAAAACATAAATGCCTGGCAAACCTACAAATGAGCAAGAAATGACTACCTAAGTAAAAGGAGAGAGGCAGAGAGAGACTATGAGAGGGACATCACCAGGAAGGCTAAAGAAAATCCCAAGCTTTTCCACAGCTTTATCAGAGGAAAACTGAAGGTAAAAGAACAGGTTTTAAGGCTAAAGAGAGCGGATGGAAGCATCACTGAGACGGATGAAGAGATCTGCAAAGAATTGAACAAGGAGTTTCAGTCAGTATTTGCAGTAGAAAATACCCCACCCCCTCAGATTGCAGTGATAGAAGCTCAAGGGCCGGTATTAGAGAACATCAACCTTACAGCCACAGAGGTATGCAAAGCGCTGATGGATTTAGATGTTCATAAAGCTACAGGTCCTGATGACATATCCCCTCATGTGCTTAAAAAATGCGCAAACACAATATCAGTGGCACTAAGTATCATATTTAAGGAGTCACTGGAGTCGGGGGAGATTCCAAGATGCTGGAAACAAGCAAATGTGATACCTATCTTCAAAAAGGGAAGTAGGGATACGGCTCTGAACTATAGACCAGTTTCCTTGACCAGCATAGTTTGCAAAGTTATGGAGAAATTACTAAGGAAACATATCTCTCTTCACTTGGAATCCTTCAACTTTTTGTCAGTGAGGCAACATGGCTTCAGAGAAGGTAGATCAACAGTAACAAACTTATTAGAATTTTATGGTAAGGTAAGCCAAATCTTACAGGAAAGAGAGGGCTGGGCAGATTGCATATTCCTAGACTTCCAGAAAGCGTTTGACACTGTTCCACATGGGAGACTTATTAGGAAGCTGCAATCAATGGCGAGAATAGGTGGAAATGTTTTGGAATGGAAAAAAACTTACTTAGAAGGAAGGGAACAGAGGGTTAGAGTAAGACACTCAGTGTCTGAATGGAGAAGAGTTAGTAGTGGAGTTCCACAGGGTTCAGTTTTAGGGCCACTTTTGTTCCTTGTATATGTAAATGACCTACCAGAGTCTGTAAATTCATTCATGAATATGTTTGCAGATGATGCAAAGATTGTGAAGAAAGTAAAAAACGAGAATAATGGTAGAGAACTTCAGGAGGATCTAAATAATCTGCATGAGTGGTCAGAAAAGTGGCTAATGAAATTCAATACTTCAAAATGTAAGGTAATGAGAATGGGTACAAGTGCAAGAAGGCCCAAGCTTGACTACTCGGTGGCTGGAGTACAACTTCAAGAGACAGAAAATGAGAGAGATCTAGGAGTAAACATACTGGCAGATTTGTCTCGAGAAATACATATAAATGGCATAGTAAGGGCAGCATATGCATTCTTATCAAATGTAAGGGTAGCCTTCAGGCACATGGACAAGGAAATGTTCATAAATATTTATGTAACCTATGTGAGGCCAAAACTCGAATATGCAGCCCCCTTTTGGAATCCGCACTTGAAAAAGCACATAGCTAAGCTTGAAAAAGTTCAAAGACATGCCACGAAACTGGTGCCAGAAATACGCAATCTCAGTTATGATGAGAGGCTGAGGGAATTAGACTTACAATCACACGAAGCTAGAAGAGTGAAGGGGGATATGGTGACAGTCTTTAAATTCCTTCATGGTTATGATAGAGTGGATAGGGATCGATATTTTGATATGGCTGGCTCTAGAACTAGAGGTCATAGTTTGAAGCTTCGTAAGAAAAGTTCTTTGCAGGATGTAAGGAAATACTTTTTCAGTGTAAGAGTAGTTGATAATTGGAATTGGCTAAGCGAGGAGGTAGTTAATGCTATCTCAATCCATAGTTTTCAGGACAGGTATGATAAGTTTCACTAAGTATAAAATGGAACCGATGAGGAGACGGGAAGATACGAGCTTTGGGCTCTTTCCCGTAAACACAATTAGGTAATCACAATTAGGTAATCATATATATACATATATATATATATATATATATATATATATATATATATATATATATATATATATATATATATATATATATATCAAATAAGCACATTACATATGTGAAAACATGAATAATTTTTTCTACCCCGACCGGGACTCGAACCTAGGACTTATGATTACTAAGTCAAGGCGCTACCACTACACCGCAGAAGGTTAAAAGGAACCCAACCTTATAGCTTATATCTGCTATATATATGAATGAACGCATTCTATCTGAATGCCATTATGTTCATATTACAGATTCCCCAACCTCACTCGTGGTTTCATTTTAGCATTTAATTCAATTCCCAATCTCATTCGGGCATGAAATATCAAATAAGCACATTACATATGTGAAAACATGAATAATTTTTCTACCCCGACCGGGACTCGAACCTAGGACTTATGATTACTAAGTCAAGGCGCTACCACTACACCACAGAAGGTTAAAAGGAACCCAACCTTATAGCTTATATCTGCTATACATAGGAATGAACGCATTCTATCTGAATGCCATTATGTTCATATTACAGATTCCCCAACCTCACTCGTGGCTTCATTTTAGCATTTAATTCAATTCCCAATCTCATTCGGGCATGAAATATCAAATAAGCACATTACATATGTGAAAACATGAATAATTTTTCTACCCCGACCGGGACTCGAACCTAGGACTTATGATTACTAAGTCAAGGCGCTACCACTACACCACAGAAGGTTAAAAGGAACCCAACCTTATAGCTTATATCTGCTATACATAGGAATGAACGCATTCTATCTGAATGCCATTATGTTCATATTACAGATTCCCCAACCTCACTCGTGGCTTCATTTTAGCATTTAATTCAATTCCCAATCTCATTCGGGCATGAAATATCAAATAAGCACATTACATATGTGAAAACATGAATAATTTTTCTACCCCGACCGGGACTCGAACCTAGGACTTATGATTACTAAGTCAAGGCGCTACCACTACACCACAGAAGGTTAAAAGGAACCCAACCTTATAGCTTATATCTGCTATACATAGGAATGAACGCATTCTATCTGAATGCCATTATGTTCATATTACAGATTCCCCAACCTCACTCGTGGCTTCATTTTAGCATTTAATTCAATTCCCAATCTCATTCGGGCATGAAATATCAAATAAGCACATTACATATGTGAAAACATGAATAATTTTTCTACCCCGACCGGGACTCGAACCTAGGACTTATGATTACTAAGTCAAGGCGCTACCACTACACCACAGAAGGTTAAAAGGAACCCAACCTTATAGCTTATATCTGCTATACATAGGAATGAACGCATTCTATCTGAATGCCATTATGTTCATATTACAGATTCCCCAACCTCACTCGTGGCTTCATTTTAGCATTTAATTCAATTCCCAATCTCATTCGGGCATGAAATATCAAATAAGCACATTACATATGTGAAAACATGAATAATTTTTCTACCCCGACCGGGACTCGAACCTAGGACTTATGATTACTAAGTCAAGGCGCTACCACTACACCACAGAAGGTTAAAAGGAACCCAACCTTATAGCTTATATCTGCTATACATAGGAATGAACGCATTCTATCTGAATGCCATTATGTTCATATTACAGATTCCCCAACCTCACTCGTGGCTTCATTTTAGCATTTAATTCAATTCCCAATCTCATTCGGGCATGAAATATCAAATAAGCACATTACATATGTGAAAACATGAATAATTTTTCTGTAATATGAACATAATGGCATTCAGATAGAATGCGTTCATTCCTATGTATAGCAGATATAAGCTATAAGGTTGGGTTCCTTTTAACCTTCTGTGGTGTAGTGGTAGCGCCTTGACTTAGTAATCATAAGTCCTAGGTTCGAGTCCCGGTCGGGGTAGAAAAATTATTCATGTTTTCACATATGTAATGTGCTTATTTGATATTTCATGCCCGAATGAGATTGGGAATTGAATTAAATGCTAAAATGAAGCCACGAGTGAGGTTGGGGAATCTGTAATATGAACATAATGGCATTCAGATAGAATGCGTTCATTCCTATGTATAGCAGATATAAGCTATAAGGTTGGGTTCCTTTTAACCTTCTGTGGTGTAGTGGTAGCGCCTTGACTTAGTAATCATAAGTCCTAGGTTCGAGTCCCGGTCGGGGTAGAAAAATTATTCATGTTTTCACATATGTAATGTGCTTATTTGATATTTCATGCCCGAATGAGATTGGGAATTGAATTAAATGCTAAAATGAAGCCACGAGTGAGGTTGGGGAATCTGTAATATGAACATAATGGCATTCAGATAGAATGCGTTCATTCCTATGTATAGCAGATATAAGCTATAAGGTTGGGTTCCTTTTAACCTTCTGTGGTGTAGTGGTAGCGCCTTGACTTAGTAATCATAAGTCCTAGGTTCGAGTCCCGGTCGGGGTAGAAAAATTATTCATGTTTTCACATATGTAATGTGCTTATTTGATATTTCATGCCCGAATGAGATTGGGAATTGAATTAAATGCTAAAATGAAGCCACGAGTGAGGTTGGGGAATCTGTAATATGAACATAATGGCATTCAGATAGAATGCGTTCATTCCTATGTATAGCAGATATAAGCTATAAGGTTGGGTTCCTTTTAACCTTCTGTGGTGTAGTGGTAGCGCCTTGACTTAGTAATCATAAGTCCTAGGTTCGAGTCCCGGTCGGGGTAGAAAAATTATTCATGTTTTCACATATGTAATGTGCTTATTTGATATTTCATGCCCGAATGAGATTGGGAATTGAATTAAATGCTAAAATGAAGCCAAGAGTGAGGTTGGGGAATCTGTAATATGAACATAATGGCATTCAGATAGAATGCGTTCATTCCTATGTATAGCAGATATAAGCTATAAGGTTGGGTTCCTTTTAACCTTCTGTGGTGTAGTGGTAGCGCCTTGACTTAGTAATCATAAGTCCTAGGTTCGAGTCCCGGTCGGGGTAGAAAAATTATTCATGTTTTCACATATGTAATGTGCTTATTTGATATTTCATGCCCGAATGAGATTGGGAATTGAATTAAATGCTAAAATGAAGCCACGAGTGAGGTTGGGGAATCTGTAATATGAACATAATGGCATTCAGATAGAATGCGTTCATTCCTATGTATAGCAGATATAAGCTATAAGGTTGGGTTCCTTTTAACCTTCTGTGGTGTAGTGGTAGCGCCTTGACTTAGTAATCATAAGTCCTAGGTTCGAGTCCCGGTCGGGGTAGAAAAATTATTCATGTTTTCACATATGTAATGTGCTTATTTGATATTTCATGCCCGAATGAGATTGGGAATTGAATTAAATGCTAAAATGAAGCCACGAGTGAGGTTGGGGAATCTGTAATATGAACATAATGGCATTCAGATAGAATGCGTTCATTCCTATGTATAGCAGATATAAGCTATAAGGTTGGGTTCCTTTTAACCTTCTGTGGTGTAGTGGTAGCGCCTTGACTTAGTAATCATAAGTCCTAGGTTCGAGTCCCGGTCGGGGTAGAAAAATTATTCATGTTTTCACATATGTAATGTGCTTATTTGATATTTCATGCCCGAATGAGATTGGGAATTGAATTAAATGCTAAAATGAAGCCACGAGTGAGGTTGGGGAATCTGTAATATGAACATAATGGCATTCAGATAGAATGCGTTCATTCCTATGTATAGCAGATATAAGCTATAAGGTTGGGTTCCTTTTAACCTTCTGTGGTGTAGTGGTAGCGCCTTGACTTAGTAATCATAAGTCCTAGGTTCGAGTCCCGGTCGGGGTAGAAAAATTATTCATATATATATATATATATTATATATATATATATATATATATATATATATATATATATATATATATATATACACACACAAATAAGTAAATAAATAAATATATATATATATATATATATATATATATATATATATATATATATATATATATATATATATATATATATATATATATATATATATATATACACACACAAATAAATAAATAAATAAATAAATATATATATATATATATATATATATATATATATATATATATATATATATATATATATATATATATATATATATATATATATATATATATATATATATATATATATATATATATATATATATATATATATATATATATATATATATATATATATGTATATATATATATTTAGTTCCTGGGTTCATCCAGTGAGGACGTGCTTCCAGTAGCTCTAGTCTTGACCATTCTAGTACAATGGAGAGTGGTGGTGTTCTTTGTGCTGGTGGTGTTAGTGGTAGTGGTGTTGGTGGTGGTGTCGTTGTTGGTGCTGTTTGTGGCTGTGCTGGGGATTTGTCCTCGTCTGATGCAAGCAAACTCATTTTTAATTTAAGAAATGAGTTGGCCGCAGTCAGGCAGGAGGTCAGATCCTTAGCTGAGGAGAACAGGGATCTGAGAGGTAAAGTAGAGGTGTTAACCAGGAAGGGACAATTGAATAATGAAGACGACTGGAAAGTTGTGAATAAGGGTTCAACGAAGATGGTTCTTAAGAAAAATGATACTTTTAGACTACAGGTTGCTAATTCATTTAGTTCACTTAGAGATGAATGTGACAGTGGCGGCAGTAATTCTTCAGGAACCATAGAGTCAGATAGGTGTACTAGCGATCGTAAAAATGGAAGTGGGAAAAGCTCTCAGGTCAAGAGCCTAGGTAAGTCTCCCAAGGTCGGAGTAACCCATCCTCCGGATAAGTCTCGTTCTTTGGTAATTGTAGGGGATTCACTATGCAGATATGTAGACAGGAAACTCAGGCATAGAGTTAGAGGAAAATATTTTTTCCCTGGAGCAGGTATGAAGAAGGTGGGTGAGTCAATAAATAGCTGGATTGAGAAAAAAGATGTTGTTTGTTTGATAGCTGGGGGAAATGACGTGCAGGATGGTAGAAGTGAAGAGCTGATAAGGTTGTATAGACAAGCCCTGGATAAGATCAGGAAAAGGGGTGCAGTTCCTGTGATGTGTGGTATTCTCCCTAGGCTTAGCCAAAGTTCAGAGTGGTGGTCTCGAGCTATAGGAGTAAATGCTAGGATGAAAGTCTTCTGTCGGGAGAATAATATAGGTTTTATAGACGGGTGGGATCACTTCACTAGTCGTAAGCATATGTATTCAAGGGATGGAGTGCATCTTTCTAATTCAGGTGTCTCGGTATTGGCTGGTATGATAGACAGAGGGTAGGGGGATTTTGTTAGACACAAATAATGAAATGATTAATACTTGTGCAGAGAAATTAGTCAGTAAGGGTTCAGTAAATAGTGGGTCAAATAACTGGGAGTCTAAGGATAAGAACCATTTGTTACATAGAACAAATATTAACAAAAAGAATAGCCACAAGAAGGGTGAAGCTAGAGAAAGTTTAAAAGTATATTATACAAATAGCCGTAGTTTAGGTAACAAGATAGAAGAACTGAGAGCCATAGTATGTAGTGAGAGACCAGATATAATATGCATTAGTGAAAGTTGGATTAAATTAGAAAGCAAACACCTTAAAGCTGAGTACATAATTACAGGATATAAACTTTATAATGCTGATCGTAGTGCAGATAAAAGAGGGGGAGGGGTAATTATGTATATTAAAGATAGCCTCAGAAGCTGCATTAAGTCTGGAATTAAGACAAATCTGAATTCCGAAACCTTATGGGTTGAAATTAATAATAATATAGAAAGTCTAGTTGTAGGAGTAGTCTACAGACCACCTGATCTAGATAATATAGAGTCGCAAGTTATATACGATGAAATTTCTAAAGTGAGCAGGTCAAATAGAGTTTGCATTGTAGGCGATTTTAATTTTAGACATATTAACTGGGAAACCATAACAGGTGATAGTAGCTCTAAGGAGTTTTTGGAAGTAGTAGAAGACAATTTCCTTTCTCAGCATGTACTTGAAGCAACACGGGGGGTGAATACACTAGATTTAGTTCTTAGTAATAGAGAGAATATGGTTAAAAATTTAGAAGTTGGTGAAAAATTGGGCAACAGTGACCATGATTCCATTAGATTTAACATAATTTTCAAGGAAACTATAAAGGAAAATAAGAATATTGTTCCAAACTTTAGAGCAGGAGATTTTGAGGGCTTAAAAACTAAATTATCTAATGAGGTATGGGAAGGGATTTCTGGGGTACAGATGTGGGTAGTTAATCCAGCAGGTCAGGTCGCAGGTAGCGGATTACCCCAAAATTTGAGTACCACATGCCAAGGATTATCACAAAATAAGATCAATACATTAAATTCTCTCACAGGAAAGAACAGCAGCCCGTCAGTTAATATAAATTTGGATGAGGAATATAACAATTTTGTCATGACTCTTAAGAATAGTCAGAGAGACTATATTCCCATGAAACATTGCAGATCAAGAAAAAATGACCCTAAATGGATGAACAATAGAATAAAGAATCTTATAGGTATTAAAAGAGGAATATACAGGAAACTAAAAAGAGGTGAAGAACAGGTGAGGCAGCAATATATACAGTTAAACAGGGAAGTTAAAAAGATAGTTAGAGAGTCGAAAAGAAAATACGAAATTAGAATAGCAGGAGAAGCTAAAGAAAATCCTAAAGGGTTTTATCAACATTATCAAACAAAATTTAAGGAAAAAGTCGGACCAATTGAAGTAGCCAATGGCCATATCACAGATGACGATAAAGTGATGTGTACATGTTTAAATGATTATTTCTTATCTGTATTTACAAATGAAAACTTGGAAAATATTCCGGAAGTAGAATCCATTTACAGAGACAGTCCCGATAATATACTTAGTTCAATAAATATTACGAGAGAGGAGGTAATAAAAGAAATAGATAAATTAAAGGCTCATAAATCTCCGGGACCTGATGGAATATATGCTAGAATATTAAAGGAATGCAAGGAAGAGCTTAGTTGTCCTCTAACTGCATTATTTAATAATTCAATAAAATTAGGATCGGTACCCATGGAGTGGAAATTGGCAGATGTGGTACCAATATTTAAAAAAGGAGAACGTGTTAAAAAGAATAATTATAGTCCGGTAAGTTTAACGTCAACAGTGGGTAAGATTCTAGAATCCATAATTGCAAATAAAATAAGGGCACATCTAGAATTACACAGACTGATAAAACTTTCACAACACGGGTTTCTTAAGGGTTTTTCGTGCCTTACAAACTTACTGTCTTTTTATTCAGAAGTTTACGAGGCAGTAGATTGTGGCAAAGAATATGATACAATATATCTTAATATTAGCAAAGCTTTTGATAGAGTTCCTCACAAAAGATTAGTTACAAAGCTGGAAGCTCATGGTATAGGAGGAGCTGTGCTCAGATGGATCAAACAATGGTTAAAAGACAGAAAACAGAGGGTTTGCATAAATGGAGAGAAATCAGAGTGGGGCTCGGTTACTAGCGGGGTACCACAAGGCTCGGTACTGGGTCCCCTATTATTCATCGTATATCTAAATGATCTGGATTCGGATATCAGTAGTAACCTAAGTAAATTCGCAGACGACACTAAAATAGGTAGAACTATAAATGGAAAAGAAGACATTCATACTTTACAGGAAGATCTAAATAGATTATCTGAATGGTCGGACAAAGGGCAAATGGAATTTAATGTTGAAAAATGTAAAGTAGTTAAAATGGGTACTATAAAAGACAATACTAGTTATAAGCTAAATAACCATGAAATCATGAGTTCTCAGTGTGAAAGGGATTTGGGAGTTCTTGTGAGTAGTAGTCTTAAGCCAAGAGAGCAATGCACAGCAGTCAGAAATAAAGCAAACAGAATTTTAGGATTTATCTCAAGAAGCGTCAGCAATAGGACGGAAAAAGTTATTTTGCAGCTCTATCTTGCATTAGTTAGGCCCCATTTAGATTATGCTGTGCAATTCTGGTCACCCTATTATAGAATGGAAATTGAATCCTTGGAGAGAGTGCAGTGAAGAATGACCAAGATGATACACAATATCAGAAATCTACCATATGAGGACAGATTAAAAAAACTTAATCTACATTCTCTAGAGAGGCGAAGAGTTAGGGGGGATATGATTGAAGTGTATAAATGGTTTAAAGGTTTTAACAAGGGAGATATTAATAAAGTTTTAAAAATTCATGATCAAACCAGAACTCGTAATAATGGATTTAAGCTTGATAAATTTAGGTTCAGAAGGGAAATTGGTAAAAATTGGTTTGGTAATAGAGTAGCTGATGCATGGAGCAAGCTTCCTAGTATGAGAGTAAATGCCAATACCTTAGACACCTTCAAATGTAGATTAGATAGACATATGACAGAGGTAGGGTGGGTATGAATAGGTTAGTGCTTATTAGAAAAATCATAAAAAGAAAAATAGAATAAATAAGTAGAGTAGAATAGAATAGGTTAGACATGCTGAAAATACAATTCAAAAATGGAGCTGCCTCGTGTGTGCCAGTAGGCATGTTGCAGTGTCCTCTATTCTTATGTTCTTATGTTCTTATGCAAGGGATGGAGTGCATCTTTCTAATTCAGGTGTCTCGGTATTGGCTGGTATGATAGACAGAGAGGTAGGGGGGTTTTGTTAGACACAAATAATGAAATGAATAATACTTGTGCAGAGAAATTAGTTATCAAGAATTCAGTAAAAAGTGGGTCAAATAATTGGGAGTCTAAGGATAAGAACCATTTGTTACATAGAACAAATATTAACAAAAAGAATAGCCACAAGAAGGGTGAAGCTAGAGACAGTTTAAAAGTATATTATACAAATAGCCGTAGTTTAGGTAACAAGATAGAAGAACTGAGAGCCATAGTATGTAGTGAGAGACCGGATATAATATGCATTAGTGAAAGTTGGATTAATTTAGAAAGCAAACACCTTAAAGCTGAGTACATAATTACAGGATATAAACTTTATAATGCTGATCGTGGTGCAGATAGAAGAGGGGGAGGGGTAATTATGTATATTAAAGATAGCCTCAGAAGCTGCATTAAGTCTGGAATTAAGACAAATCTAAATTCAGAAACCTTATGGGTTGAAATTAAAAATAATATAGAAAGTCTAGTTGTAGGAGTAGTCTACAGACCACCTGATCTAGACGATATGGAGTCGCAAGTTATATACGATGAAATTTCTAAAGTGAGCAGGTCAAATAGAGTTTGCATTGTAGGCAATTTTAATTTTAGACATATTAACTGGGAAACCATAACAGGTGATAGTAGCTCTAAGGAGTTTTTGGAAGTAGTAGAAGACAATTTCCTTTCTCAGCATGTACTTGAAGCAACACGGGGGGTGAATACACTAGATTTAGTTCTTAGTAATAGAGAGAATATGGTTACAAATTTAGAAGTTGGTGAAAAATTGGGCAACAGTGACCATGATTCCATTAGATTTAACATAATTTTCAAGGAAACTATAAAGGAAAATAGGAATATTGTTCCAAACTTTAGAGCAGGAGATTTTGAGGGCTTAAAAACTAAATTATCTAATGAGGTATGGGAAGGGATTTCTGGGGTACAGATGTGGGTAGTTAATCCAGCAGGCCAGGTCGCAGGTAGCGGATTACCCCAAAATTTGAGTACCACATGCCAAGGATTATCACAAGATAAGATCAATACATTAAATTCTCTCACAGGAAAGAACAGCAGCCCGTCAGTTAATATAAATTTGGATGAGGAATATAACAATTTTGTCATGACTCTTAAGAATAGTCAGAGAGACTATATTCCCATGAAACATTGCAGATCAAGAAAAAATGACCCTAAATGGATGAACAATAGAATAAAGAATCTTATAGGTATTAAAAGAGGAATATACAGGAAACTAAAAAGAGGTGAAGAGCAGGTGAGGCAGCAATATATACAGTTAAACAGGGAAGTTAAAAAGATAGTTAGAGAGTCGAAAAGAAAATATGAAGTTAGAATAGCAGGAGAAGCTAAAGAAAATCCTAAAGGGTTTTATCAACATTATCAAACAAAATTTAAGGAAAAAGTCGGACCAATTGAAGTAGCAAATGGCCATATCACTGATGACGATAAAGTGATGTGTACATGTTTAAATGATTATTTCTTATCTGTATTTACAAATGAAAACTTGGAAAATATTCCGGAAGTAGAATCCATTTACAGAGACAGTCCCGATAATATACTTAGTTCAATAAATATTACGAGAGAGGAGGTAATAAAAGAAATAGATAAATTAAAGGCTCATAAATCTCCGGGACCTGATGGAATATATGCTAGAATATTAAAGGAATGCAAGGAAGAGCTTAGTTGTCCACTAACTGCATTATTTAATAATTCAATAAAATTAGGATCGGTACCCATGGAGTGGAAATTGGCAGATGTGGTACCAATATTTAAAAAAGGAGAACGTGTTAAAAAGAATAATTATAGGCCGGTAAGTTTAACGTCAACAGTGGGTAAGATTCTAGAATCCATAATTGCAAATAAAATAAGGGCACATCTAGAATTACACAGACTGATAAAACTTTCACAACACGGGTTTCTTAAGGGTTTTTCGTGCCTTACAAACTTACTGTCTTTTTATTCAGAAGTTTATGAGGCAGTAGATTGTGGCAAAGAATATGATACAATATATCTAGATTTTAGCAAAGCTTTTGATAGAGTTCCTCACAAAAGATTAGTTAAAAAGCTGGAAGCTCATGGTATAGGAGGAGCTGTGCTCAGATGGATCAAACAATGGTTAAAAGACAGAAAACAGAGGGTTTGCATAAATGGAGAGAAATCAGAGTGGGGCTCGGTTACTAGCGGGGTACCACAAGGCTCGGTACTGGGTCCCCTATTATTCATCGTATATCTAAATGATCTGGATTCGGATATCAGTAGTAACCTAAGTAAATTCGCAGACGACACTAAAATAGGTAGAACTATAAATGGAAAAGAAGACATTCATGCTTTACAGGAAGATCTAAATAGATTATCTGAATGGTCGGACAAATGGCAAATGGAATTTAATGTTGAAAAATGTAAAGTAGTTAAAATGGGTACTATAAAAGACAATACTAGTTATAAGCTAAATAACCATGAAATCATGAGCTCACAGTGTGAAAGGGATTTGGGAGTTCTTGTGAGTAGTAGTCTTAAGCCAAGAGAGCAATGTACAGCAGTCAGAAATAAAGCAAACAGAATTTTAGGATTTATCTCAAGAAGCGTCAGCAATAGGACGGAAAAAGTTATTTTGCAGCTCTATCTTGCATAAGTTAGGCCCCATTTAGATTATGCTGTGCAATTCTGGTCACCCTATTATAGAATGGAAATTGAATCCTTGGAGAGAGTGCAGCGAAGAATGACCAAGATGATACACAATATCAGAAATCTACCATATGAGGACAGATTAAAAAAACTTAATCTACATTCTCTAGAGAGGCGAAGAGTTAGGGGGGATATGATTGAAGTGTATAAATGGTTTAAAGGGATTAACAAGGGAGATATTAATAAAGTTTTAAAAATTCATGATCAAACCAGAACTCGTAATAATGGATTTAAGCTTGATAAATTTAGGTTCAGAAGGGAAATTGGGAAAAATTGGTTTGGTAATAGAGTAGCTGATGCATGGAACAAGCTTCCTAGTATGATAGTAAATGCCAATACCTTAGACACCTTCAAATGTAGATTAGATAGACATATGACAGAGGTAGGGTGGGTATGAATAGGTTAGTGCTTATTAGAAAAATCATAAAAAGAAAAATAGAATAAATAAGTAGAGTAGAATAGAATAGGTTAGACATGCTGAAAATACAATTACAAAATGGAGCTGCCTCGTGTGTGCCAGTAGGCATGTTGCAGTGTCCTCTATTCTTATGTTCTTATGTTCTTATATATATATATATATATATATATATATATATATATATATATATATATATATATATATATATATATATATATATATATATATATATATATATATATATACGCATGTATATATTCATGTATGACTATATATGCGTATGCATATATAAATATTTTTGTATATGTAAATACCTAGTTGTGCTTATGGGAAAGTACCACAAACTCGTAAATTCCCGTCTCCTTGTCGGTTCCATTTTGTACTTAGTGATACTTATCATACTTGTCCTTAAAACTATGGTTTGAGTTAGGATTGAGCACCTCCTCGCTGGGTGAATTCTAATCATCAACTACTCTTACACTAAAAAAGTACTTCCTTACATCCTTGTGTTGACGACTTATATAACAGGCCAAAAGCTACAGCATGCAAGGTGATCACTGATACAGTAATTTATTTAGAGATAACTTGAACTTAGTTTATGCTTCAAAGCTCCCATTTCTATAGTTCCTGCAAGTCACTGTTTCTGCCCCCTTAGGGGGAGGTTTCTAACTAGGACGTGAGTTCTGCCCCCCGGCAAAGTCTAACTTCAACTAACTGACACGCTCTCCGTATGCTGTCCTCTGGGCGGGTTTTCGAGTGCGCACTATGCCGTCTAACGGCTCTTGGCGTCTTCGTGTTGACTCCATACGACACTCCCAACCACCACTCTGAAATATATGATATTTCGGACGAAGCATTAACTCTTTCATGAGAGCCTTATAATTTTTCTTATTATCATTATTTTACAAAAAAACGGGGCAGAACTATCTAATGAACTAACTTATGAAACTATTACAATCTCATATAATTATCTAAGCAGATTACAGGAATATCAAAATTACTATGCAAAAAAAAAAAAAAAAACTGACAAAAGAAAAATATGTTCCTTGCAATAAGCATTCTAATCAAAGGCAAAATATCAAAATAAAGTATTCACATTTGCAATATATAGCTAGTAAGCATTGACAAAATTATTTAAGAGCAAAGCTAATTAAGCTATTACATTACTCAAATAATATACAGTACATTTGGATATGATATATGCAGTTACTTACTAAAACAAAACATTTGTCATGGTGTGAAAAGAGAGTTAGAAATATCCACAATTACAATATGGAACTACTATTCAATGACAAAATGATATAGGAGAAACTAAATGAACATAATTACGTTACTTAAACAATTTAAAATACAGTTTGGTATCAGCTCTTTAAATATTCAATCATGACTTAAACAATGATAATAGTTAATCAGAAAAACTTAACATCACATTTACAATCTGTAACCACTATTCAAGGACAAACTGATATAGGAGAGAAACTAAATTAACGTAATTACGTTACTTAAATAATTTAAAACATAGTTGAGTATGATTTTTGCAAATTGTAATATTTAACACATTATAGTGAGAAAAAAAAAGAAATCAATCATATGCACAATTGATGAATGACACTTAGTATATTAAACTTAAATCTAGGGGAGTCTTTGAGGTTACCTTACAGCTAACTTAAAATAAAATAAAATAAAAATTACAATATTTGGTCTTCCACCAAATGTTGTCAAAGACGAGGGGACATTTTCTTTCCCATCTTTATCAGTTCAAATACGTAGCCCAAAATACTTTACTTCCCTTTGTGGACATTTCTAACATTTATGTTATTTAACTTTCTTAATTAAAGGGATTCTCACTTCCCTTTTCTCATTGTTTATCTTAAAATTCTCTATTATAGGAATTTTCAATTCCCTTTTTTCATTGTCACTAAATTTATTATATGTATGGGGATTTTTTTCTTTCCCCCTTTCTCATTTTTAATTTTTGGGGAATTTCATTTCCCCATCCCCTCCCCACCCATTCTTGCTAGGTCTTGGGATTCCCAACACTAGTTACTGTTCAACCCCCACCTTACACTTTAAGGAAGGTCCGGGTTGTACTACGTACCGTGAATTCTTTTTCTTGAGACAGGGACGGACAACAGGAGGCCGCCGATATATCTTCCATGAGCCTCTTCCACCCGCGTTGCTGCAAATCTCAAGGTGGTCCTATGACCAACTCTCACATTACCTTCCCCCCCGGAGGTGCATCTCCCTCCAGCTTAAAAATATGAACATAGCCTGAAGTAGATGCTAGGGCCAGAAACTAAGGCCTAATGTCGCTAATACAAATGCAAGAGAGAAGAGATATGACCTTTGAGTACAAACAATGGCCATATGTAAGAATTCAGAGGGTATAATTCGCCTCCCTGCATCTGCAGGAGCTTGCAATCTCTCCAATGGGTAAAAGGGACTGGATTGTGAAAATAGAATTTAAAATTGCAGGTCGGGGCTGCCTGGAAATTGGGTGGTAATTGAAAGTATGTGTCTACACCATTAGATCATTATTCCAAGATACTTAGGACTTAGCTGAGTAACTGATACATAACATTAGTATACTATAGATATAAAAAAGAAAAGTCATGAAATGCTGAGAACAGCCACTAAAGAAATATTCTTATTAGCAGTGACTACAGTAACATAAAAGCATGAATTCAAGATAAAAAATACAAAACATTTGGTTACTGCTGATAGTATTTACTTAAATAATAATTATGCAAAAGGCCATGGAGTGATAGCATCAATAACAGCCAACATAATAATAACAATACTAATAATCATGATCAAATTAAGAATAATAAAAATGAAATAAAAATACTAAATCAGGATTAGCAGTATATATACGATTGAGACTGGCATTTTGAAGAAAGAACAGAGTTCTATACTTATATTTCATTATAATGCTCATTCTAACACAGTCTCTTTTACTATTCGAATTTCTGCAGTCATAATATATATATATATATATATATATATATATATATATATATATATATATATATATATATATATATATATATTATATATATATATATATATATATATATATATATATATATATATATATATATATATATATATATATATATATATATATATATATATATATATATATATATGAGCATGGTCATCAACCCTCTGGTTGCCCAATTTGTCAGTGGGAGCTTTATCTATTTTCCAAAACAGTTGCAATATGTGGCAGAAAAACTAATACAATAATCAGGTCAACTTATGTCTTAGCAGTATTTATGCCATATCAGCATGCAAAAACTTATCAAATGTAATAAAATCTTGGGCACATTTATTATCTAGCAAATTTGCAAAATAATAAAAAAAATCAATTATTATAATACTCTGTCAACATAAAGAAATAACATGTTTCAGTATGGAAAGGGCAAAAGACGTGTGTGATTACCTAATTGTGATTACCTAATTGTGTTTACGGGAAAGAGCCCAAAGCTCGTATCTTCCCGTTTCCTGATCGGTTCCATTTTAGACTTAGTGATACTTATCGTACCTGTCCTTAAAACTATGGATTGAGATAGCATTAACTACCTCCTCGCTTAGCGAATTCCAATTATCAATTACTCTTACACTGAAAAAGTATTTCCTTACATCCTGCAAAGAACTTTTCTTACGAAGCTTCAAACTATGACCTCTAGTTCTAGAGCCAGCCATATCGAAATATCGATCCCTATCCATTCTATCATAACCATGAAGGAATTTAAAGACTGTCACCATATCCCCCCTTACTCTTCTAGCTTCGAGTGATGGCAAGTCTAATTCACTCAGCCTCTCATCATAATCGAGATTGCGTATTTCTGGCACCAGTTTCGTGGCATGTCTTTGAACTTTTTCAAGCTTAGCTATGTGCTTTTTCAAGTGCGGATTCCAAAAGGGGGCTGCATATTCGAGTTTTGGCCTCACATAGGTTACATAAATATTTCTGAACATTTCCTTGTCCATGTGCCTGAAGGCTACCCTTACATTTGATAAGAATGCATTGTGTATGTGTGCGTGTGTGTGTGAGAAAGAGAGAGAGAGAGAGAGAGAGAGAGAGAGAGAGAGAGAGAGAGAGAGAGAGAGAGAGAGAGAGAGAGAGAGAGAGAGAGAGAGAGAGAGAGAGAGAGAGAGAGAGAGAGAGAGAGAGAGAGAGAGAGAGAATTTATTTTTCTTAAAAAAAAAAAAACGCATATTTTTCGCTTATAGGGCCCTTTTTATGACTTGACTTCCTGCCCAACTATACAAGGGGACAGAGCGCAACTGCAACCATGTTCTAACTTCTAAAAAGAATAAAAACAAAATAACTTAGTGTATAAATAAAGAAACATCGAAGCAGAAATCCATTCTCTTTCTGTTTATCATTGCAAATGACTTTAATGAAATAAGCATACACATCCTTGTCTATTATGCAATCTTTTCTCTTTTTTATAAATCAGAGGGTTGAGTCGAAGCACATTCTCGTCATAAGTTAACATACCTCTGACGAAATTAAAACAAAATACTACAATCATATGTGATAATTATATTTAATAAAATATGAAACTCTTGGAAGCTTAATAAGAATAGTAAATTAACAATATTTTACACTAGAGCTGATATCTCAAGAGAATTTTCTTATTTTTATTTATTTTATCTCTACTGGGTTCATCCAGTGAGGACGTGCTTCCAGTAGCTCCAATCTTGACCATACTTAGTACAATGGAGAGTGGTGGTGTTCTTTGTGCTGGTGGTGTTAGTGGTAGTGGTGTTGGTGGTGGTGTCGTTGTTGGTGCTGTTTGTGGCTGTGCTGGGGATTTGTCCTCGTCTGACGCAAGCAAACTCATTTTTAATTTAAGAAATGAGTTGGCCGCAGTCAGGCAGGAGGTCAGATCCTTAGCTGAGGAGAACAGGGATCTGAGAGGTAAAGTAGAGGTGTTAACCAGGAAGGGACGATTGAATAATGAAGACGACTGGAAAGTTGTGAATAAGGGTTCAACGAAGATGGTTCTTAAGAAAAATGATACTTTTAGACTACAGGTTGCTAATTCATTTAGGTCACTTAGAGATGAATGTGACAGTGGCGGCAGTAATTCTTCAGGAACCATAGAGTCAGATAGGTGTACTAGCGATCGTAAAAATGGAAGTGGGAAAAGCTCTCAGGTCAAGAGCCTAGGTAAGTCTACCAAGGTCGAAGTAACCCATCCTCCGGATAAGTCTCGTTCTTTGGTAATTGTAGGGGATTCACTATGCAGATATGTAGACAGGAAACTCAGGCATAGAGTTAGAGGAAAATATTTTTTCCCTGGAGCAGGTATGAAGAAGTTGGGTGAGTCAATAAATAGCTGGATTGAGAAAAAAGATGTTGTTTGTTTGATAGCTGGGGGAAATGACGTGCAGGATGGTAGAAGTGAAGAGCTGATTAGGTTGTATAGACAAGCCCTGGATAAGATTAGGAAAAGGGGTGCAGTTCCTGTGATGTGTGGTATTCTCCCTAGGCTTACCAAAGTTCAGAGTGGTGGTCTCGAGCTACAGGAGTAAATGCTAGGATGAAAGTCTTCTGTCGGGAGAATAATATAGGTTTTATAGACGGGTGGGATCACTTCACTAGTCGTAAGCATATGTATGCAAGGGATAGAGTGCATCTTTCTAATACAAGTGTCTCGGTATTGGCTGGTATGATAGACAGAGAGGTAGGGGGGTTTTGTTAGACACAAATAATGAAATGATTAATACTTGTGCAGAGAAATTAGTCAGTAAGGGTTCAGTAAATAGTGGGTCAAATAACTGGGAGTCTAAGGATAAGAACCATTTTTTACATAGAACAAATATTAACAAAAAGAATAGCCACAAGAAGGGTGAAGCTAGAGAAAGTTTAAAAGCATATTATACAAATAGCCGTAGTTTAGGTAACAAGATAGAAGAACTGAGAGCCATAGTATGTAGTGAGAGACCGGATATAATATGCATTAGTGAAAGTTGGATTAATTTAGAAAGCAAACACCTTAAAGCTGAGTACATAATTACAGGATATAAACTTTATAATGCTGATCGTAGTGTAGATAAAAGAGGGGGAGGGGTAATTATGTATATTAAAGATAGCCTCAGAAGCTGCATTAAGTCTGGAATTAAGACAAATATAAATTCAGAAACCTTGTGGATTGAAATTAAAAATAATATAGAAAGCCTAGTTGTAGGAGTAGTCTACAGACCACCTGATCTAGATAATATAGAGTCGCAAGTTATATACGATGAAATTTCTAAAGTGAGCAGGTCAAATAGAGTTTGCATTGTAGGCGATTTTAATTTTAGACATATTAACTGGGAAACCATAACAGGTGATAGTAGCTCTAAGGAGTTTTTGGAAGTAGTAGAAGACAATTTCCTTTCTCAGCATGTACATGAAGCAACACGGGGGGTGAATACACTAGATTTAGTTCTTAGTAATAGAGAGAATATGGTTACAAATTTAGAAGTTGGTGAAAAATTGGGCAACAGTGACCATGATTCCATTAGATTTAACATAATTTTCAAGGAAACTATAAAGGAAAATAAGAATATTGTTCCAAACTTTAGAGCAGGAGATTTTGAGGGCTTAAAAACTAAATTATCTAATGAGGTATGGGAAGGGATTTCTGGGGTACAGATGTGGGTAGTTAATCCAGCAGGTCAGGTCGCAGGTAGCGGATTACCTCGAAATTTGGGTACCACATGCCAAGGATTATCACAAGATAAGATCAATACATTAAATTCTCTCACAGGAAAAAACAGCAGTCCGTCAGTTAATATAAATTTGGATGAGGAATATAACAATTTTGTCATGACTCTTAAGAATAGTCAGAGAGACTATATTCCCATGAAACATTGCAGATCAAGAAAAAATGACCCTAAATGGATGAACAATAGAATAAAGAATCTTATAGGTATTAAAAGAGGAATATACAGGAAACTAAAAAGAGGTGAAGAGCAGGTGAGGCAGCAATATATACAGTTAAACAGGGAAGTTAAAAAGATAGTTAGAGAGTCGAAAAGAGAATACGAAATTAGAATAGCAGGAGAAGCTAAAGAAAATCCTAAAGGGTTTTATCAACATTATCAAACAAAATTTAAGGAAAAAGTCGGACCAATTGAAGTAGCCAATGGCCATATCACAGATGACGATAAAGTGATGTGTACATGTTTAAATGATTATTTCTTATCTGTATTTACAAATGAAAACTTGGAAAATATTCCGGAAGTAGAATTCATTTACAGAGACAGTCCCGATAATATACTTAGTTCAATAAATATTACGAAAGTGGAGGTAATAAAAGAAATAGATAAATTAAAGGCTCATAAATCTCCGGGACCTGATGGAATATATGCTAGAATATTAAAGGAATGCAAGGAAGAGCTTAGTTGTCCTCTAACTGCATTATTTAATAATTCAATAAAATTAGGATCGGTACCCATGGAGTGGAAATTGGCAGATGTGGTACCAATATTTAAAAAAGGAGAACGTGTTAAAAAGAATAATTATAGGCCGGTAAGTTTAACGTCAACAGCGGGTAAGATTCTAGAATCCATAATTGCAAATAAAATAAGAACATAAGAACATAAGAACATAAGAACATAAGAATAGAGGACACTGCAACATGCCTACTGGCACACACGAGGCAGCTCCATTTTTGAATTGTATTTTCAGCATGTCTAACCTATTCTATTCTACTCTACTTATTTATTCTGTTTTTCTTTTTATGATTTTTCTAATAAGCACTAACCTAGTCATACCCACCCTACCTCTGTCATATGTCTATCTAATCTACATTTGAAGGTGTCTAAGGTATTGGCATTTACTATCCTACTAGGAAGCTTGTTCCATGCATCAGCTACTCTATTACCAAACCAATTTTTACCAATTTCCCTTCTGAACCTAAATTTATCAAGCTTAAATAACAAACATAAGAACATAAGAATAGAGGACACTGCAACATGCCTACTGGCACACACGAGGCAGCTCCATTTTTGAATTGTATTTTCAGCATGTCTAACCTATTCTATTCTACTCTACTTATTTATTCTGTTTTTCTTTTTATGATTTTTCTAATAAGCACTAACCTATTCATACCCACCCTACCTCTGTCATATGTTTATCTAATCTACATTTGAAGGTGTCTAAGGTATTGGCATTTACTATCCTACTAGGAAGCTTGCTCCATGCATCAGCTACTCTATTACCAAACCAATTTTTACCAATTTCCCTTCTGAACCTAAATTTTTCAAGCTTAAATCCATTATTACGAGTTCTGGTTTGATCATGAATTTTTAAAACTTTATTAATATCTCCCTTGTTAATCCCTTTAAACCATTTATACACTTCAATCATATCCCCCCTAACTCTTCGCCTCTCTAGAGAATGTAGATTAAGTTTTTTTAATCTGTCCTCATATGGTAGATTTCTGATATTGTGTATCATCTTGGTCATTCTTCGTTGCACTCTCTCCAAGGATTCAATTTCCATTCTATAATAGGGTGACCAGAATTGCACAGCATAATCTAAATGGGGCCTAACTAATGCAAGATAGAGCTGCAAAATAACTTTTTCCGTCCTATTGCTGACGCTTCTTGAGATAAATCCTAAAATTCTGTTTGCTTTATTTCTGACTGCTGTGCATTGCTCTCTTGGCTTAAGACTACTACTCACAAGAACTCCCAAATCCCTTTCACACTGAGAACTCATGATTTCATGGTTATTTAGCTTATAACTAGTATTGTCTTTTATAGTACCCATTTTAACTACTTTACATTTTTCAACATTAAATTCCATTTGCCATTTGTCCGACCATTCAGATAATCTATTTAGATCTTCCTGTAAAGCATGAATGTCTTCTTTTCCATTTATAGTTCTACCTATTTTAGTGTCGTCTGCGAATTTACTTAGGTTACTACTGATATCCGAATCCAGATCATTTAGATATACGATGAATAATAGAGGACCCAGTACCGAGCCTTGTGGTACCCCGCTTGTAACCGAGCCCCACTCTGATTTCTCTCCATTTATGCAAACCCTCTGTTTTCTGTCTTTTAACCATTGTTTGATCCATCTGAGCACAGCTCCTCCTATACCATGAGCTTCCAGCTTTTTAACTAATCTTTTGTGAGGAACTCTATCAAAAGCTTTGCTAAAATCTAGATATATTGTATCATATTCTTTGCCACAATCTACTGCCTCTTAAACTTCTGAATAAAAAGACAGTAAGTTTGTAAGGCACGAAAAACCCTTAAGAAACCCGTGTTGTGAAAGTTTTATCAGTCTGTGTAATTCTAGATGTGCCCTTATTTTATTTGCAATTATGGATTCTAGAATCTTACCCACTGTTGACGTTAAACTTACCGGCCTATAATTATTCTTTTTAACACGTTCTCCTTTTTTAAATATTGGTACCACATCTGCCAATTTCCACTCCATGGGTACCGATCCTAATTTTATTGAATTATTAAATAATGCAGTTAGAGGACAACTAAGCTCTTCCTTGCATTCCTTTAATATTATAGCATATATTCCATCAGGTCCCGGAGATTTATGAGCCTTTAATTTATCTATTTCTTTTATTACCTCCTCTCTCGTAATATTTATTGAACTAAGTACATTATCGGGACTGTCTCTGTAAATGGATTCTACTTCCGGAATATTTTCCAAGTTTTCATTTGTAAATACAGATAAGAAATAATCATTTAAACATGTACACATCACTTTATCGTCATCTGTGATATGGCCATTGGCTACTTCAATTGGTCCGACTTTTTCCTTAAATTTTGTTTGATAATGTTGATAAAACCCTTTAGGATTTTCTTTAGCTTCTCCTGCTATTCGAATTTCGTATTTTCTTTTCGACTCTCTAACTATCTTTTTAACTTCCCTGTTTAACTGTATATATTGCTGCATCACCTGCTCTTCACCTCTTTTTAGTTTCCTGTATATTCCTCTTTTAATACCTATAAGATTCTTTATTCTATTGTTCATCCATTTAGGGTCATTTTTTCTTGATCTGCAATGTTTCATGGGAATATAGTCTCTTTGACTATTCTTAAG
>JAXCGZ010001023.1:0-22500 GCA_037179515.1 Halocaridina rubra
ATATATATATATATATATATATATATATATATATATATATATATATATATATATATATATATATATATATATATATATATATATATATATATATATATATATATATATATATATATATATATATATATATATATATATATATATATATATATATATATATATATATATATATATATATATATATATATATATATATATATATATATATATATATATATATATATATATATATATATATATATATATATATATATATATATATATATATATATATATATATATATATATATATATATATATATATATATATATATATATATATATATATATATATATATATATATATATATATATATATATATATATATATATATATATATATATATATATATATATATATATATATATATATATATATATATATATATATATATATATATATATATATATATATATATATATATATATATATATATATATATATATATATATATATATATATATATATATATATATATATATATATATATATATATATATATATATATATATATATATATATATATATATATATATATATATATATATATATATATATATATATATATATATATATATATATATATATATATATATATATATATATATATATATATATATATATATATATATATATATATATATATATATATATATATATATATATATATATATATATATATATATATATATATATATATATATATATATATATATATATATATATATATATATATATATATATATATATATATATATATATATATATATATATATATATATATATATATATATATATATATATATATATATATATATATATATATATATATATATATATATATATATATATATATATATATATATATATATATATATATATATATATATATATATATATATATATATATATATATATATATATATATATATATATATATATATATATATATATATATATATATATATATATATATATATATATATATATATATATATATATATATATATATATATATATATATATATATATATATATATATATATATATATATATATATATATATATATATATATATATATATATATATATATATATATATATATATATATATATATATATATATATATATATATATATATATATATATATATATATATATATATATATATATATATATATATATATATATATATATATATATATATATATATATATATATATATATATATATATATATATATATATATATATATATATATATATATATATATATATATATATATATATATATATATATATATATATATATATATATATATATATATATATATATATATATATATATATATATATATATATATATATATATATATATATATATATATATATATATATATATATATATATATATATATATATATATATATATATATATATATATATATATATATATATATATATATATATATATATATATATATATATATATATATATATATATATATATATATATATATATATATATATATATATATATATATATATATATATATATATATATATATATATATATATATATATATATATATATATATATATATATATATATATATATATATATATATATATATATATATATATATATATATATATATATATATATATATATATATATATATATATATATATATATATATATATATATATATATATATATATATATATATATATATATATATATATATATATATATATATATATATATATATATATATATATATATATATATATATATATATATATATATATATATATATATATATATATATATATATATATATATATATATATATATATATATATATATATATATATATATATATATATATATATATATATATATATATATATATATATATATATATATATATATATATATATATATATATATATATATATATATATATATATATATATATATATATATATATATATATATATATATATATATATATATATATATATATATATATATATATATATATATATATATATATATATATATATATATATATATATATATATATATATATATATATATATATATATATATATATATATATATATATATATATATATATATATATATATATATATATATATATATATATATATATATATATATATATATATATATATATATATATATATATATATATATATATATATATATATATATATATATATATATATATATATATATATATATATATATATATATATATATATATATATATATATATATATATATATATATATATATATATATATATATATATATATATATATATATATATATATATATATATATATATATATATATATATATATATATATATATATATATATATATATATATATATATATATATATATATATATATATATATATATATATATATATATATATATATATATATATATATATATATATATATATATATATATATATATATATATATATATATATATATATATATATATATATATATATATATATATATATATATATATATATATATATATATATATATATATATATATATATATATATATATATATATATATATATATATATATATATATATATATATATATATATATATATATATATATATATATATATATATATATATATATATATATATATATATATATATATATATATATATATATATATATATATATATATATATATATATATATATATATATATATATATATATATATATATATATATATATATTCCCCCTGAGGAAGGGTCCTGGAATTCTTCCTCCGTGTCCCCCTGCATGTTGCGAGAGTCGACTAGAAAAGAGCATTTTGCTTTGGTGTTCGCCGTTGCTGGCAGTGCATAAGCGAGATGGTAGTCACAGGTATTGCCTCTCGACTGTTGTAAGGTTAACTCCCATGGCAATTTTCATGGAGAGCCCTATGCCGACACCGGGTATATTTTCAAGTTACTCTCCCTAGCCCACTACCTGTCCAAATTGGATATGGTCAGTGAATTTTGGCAAGTCCCGCCGAGCGAGACTACCAAACCTCTAACTGCCTTTTAAACAAGATACTGTCGGTACCAGTTCAGGGTCATGCATTTTGGTCTGGTGAATGCCCATGGCTGCTTTAGCCGACTCATGAGTACAGTATTGCAGAACCTTGACAATATTCCATGCGATTGGTCCTAACACCTCGCGACTTTTCAGAGTTCTCGCTCAACTGAAACAGCATGGATTTCATTTAAAGTCTTCCAAATGCGAGATTGGTTTCACAAAAATTGCAATATCTCGGCCACTTGATCGGAGAAGGAGTTTTGTCCCCTTTACAGGACAAGGTGCAAGCTATTAAGGATATGGAGAATCCTGCTACCATCACTCAACTGAGATAATTTCTGGTTAGTGTCTTTCTTTTTTTTTAAGAGTGTGACACCTGGACAGGCAAAAACTGCCTTAATCAATAAAAGCCCAGGCAAGAGGAAATACCAAGACGAAGGAAGGGACGGATAAGACCTTTATAAATTTTAAGTAGCTGTAAATAGGAAAAGTAACGACAGAAACGAAACAAAACTCAATTTTAGGATGAAGATTTAGAAATTTGGATAATGTGATTCCTCCAAGACAAGTTAGGGGCGATATGGATTCCTAATATGTTGATAGAGTTAAGAGGGCAAATTTCGTTAGTTTCGAAGACAATATGGTTATCAGGAGGAGAAGAAGATAAAGAGATAGCCAGAAACTGTGTCATGAAGGCATTGAATTTAACTAAATTTTGAGTGCCCCAATCAGATGCCCTCTGCAAATTGGAGTTAAGAGTAGAAGAAAGAGTGATACGAGGCAGATTACGAGTAGCAGATGAAGGTTGTGAAGAAAAGGCAGAGGAAAAATGAAGGGTAGAATCATCAGCAAAGGCATGAAGAAGAGAGGAAGATGGGCATTGTAGAAGATCATTGATGAAGAGAAGGACCAGAGTAGGTGAAAGAACAGAACCCTGTGGAACACCACTGGTAACAGAGAAAGGGTTAGATGTCGCACCATCAACAACTACATATATAAAACGGTCAGAAAGAAAACTAGAAATCAGAGAACAGAAAGAAGGGGTCAAGCCATAGGCAGGGAGTTTGGCCAACAGAGCTTTGTGCCAGACTCTGTCAAAAGCCTTAGAGATATCCAGGGCGACGACTAAGACTGTGATCGGAGATAAGTGAGTTAGATTCAAGGTGTTTCAGGAAGTAAGCATTGAGCAAAGTTTTGAAAAGTTTATCAATAGAGGAGGTTAGGGCAATAGGTTGATAGTTTGAAAGAATAGAGCGGTCACCCTTCTTAAGAACAGGTTTATCTAGAGCATGCTTTCAAGATGAAGCATAGACGGCAAAGCACAAGAACCAGTTCATCTGCAAACTCCTTATGGAACCTTGCAGGGATACCATCGGGACCAGATGCCTTGTTCATCTTTAGCGAGCGAAGAACCTTATGAACTTTGCGTGAAGAAAGGATTAGGGAAAGCATAGGTTTAGAGAGTGGTAAAGATTGAGGAACAGATGTGCTGGAATCGTTTATGGAAGAGTTGGCAGAAAAATGAGAGCCTAAGAGAGTGGCTTTGTCAGTGGGAGAACAAGCTATAGAACCAGCAGAATGAATGAGATGGGGAAAGCCTGAGTTACAGAAGTTTTTGGAGAGGGTTTTGGCTAAGGACCAGAAGCATTTATCAGTGGGAGAGGAAATAAGGTCATCAAGTTTCCTTCTTATAAAGGAAGCCTTAGACCTTCGAATCTGAGCAGTACAGTGATTCCTAGCAGCAATAAAAGCAGAGCGAGTTAAATCGATAGGAGGTTACTACCAACGGTTCATTCCACTCTTTAATACTTTCGCTGCCCCTTTGCAGCAAATGACTTCGTCAAAGCGAGATAAAAGCTCCCCTGTCCAATGGACAGACGAGGCGGAGAAAGCATTTTGCAATCCCCGAGAAGCATTGGCGGGTGAGTCAGTATTGCAACTGGTAAACCACGATTTTTCCTTTATCTTGCAGACCGATGCCTCAGATGAAGGCCTGGGCAACATGCTCTTGCAAGCCTGGTTTGGCAACTCAGCAGAAGTAGCTCCAGTTTTATATGCAAGCTGCAGGCTTTGCCCTTCAGTGCAGAATTACTCCACCATGGGGAAGGAAGCCCTGGCAGCATATTGGGGCATAAAGAAATTTGAAGTCATCTGTATGGCCGACATTTTACACTGAGAACCAACCACCATCCTCCCCTATATTTACAGACTGCAGACAAGCTGAATCCTCAGCTGAAAATATGGAAACTTTACCTAAATCTTTACAAATTCACTGCCCAACATGTTGATGAAAAGAACAATGACTTCGCTGATATACTAAGTCGACGGTCGTTACCTTCAAATGAGGAAGCTGGTGATGCTAGCCTCAGCTTAACTAGTCTGTAAATATTACTTCTCTGATGTGTTGTTTATTTTTATGTTTATCTGTAAAACCGAGATCAACCAACTTTAGCATAACGTGTGTATATACCTTGTGGAACGTATTCATGTGCATTAACGTTATTTCTTATGGAAGACGAAGAAGAAGATTTCTTTGATTGCAGTTTTCTATTCCTCTTTTGTGGGACTCTGAAAGCCAGAACATGGCGAAAACTTTTAGTTTAGTGTTGAATAGCTGAAGCTGTTTTAAAATCATTCGCCACTATTAAGGACGACTATGTTAAAAATTTTCCTTTTACGTGTATTATATTTTTTTGTACATTGTTTTATTGCCTCATTGCTTGTGAAGAATTCCTAAACTTAAATATTGATATCTATAATATTTAATTGTGATTTTAATTTTCTTGAAATCTTAATTTGATCACATTCCCTTTACGTTTTGCATATCACATAATGTTTTTTTGATAAGAATTTGTTAACATTATTGGTAGTATGATATGTTCCAGTGGTGGGTCTCATTTTATTTTCCATTTTTTCTTTTCTCTTAAAATGATCTTTCATCCCTCATAATAACACTGAAGTCACCATAACTTCCTCTGTTCTTTTTTTGCCTTCTGTAGTAGAATTTATAATTTAGCATATCTTGTTTAATATTCTTGTATGTGTAGAAAGCATGATCCCAATATAAAATCTCCCTCCTATTTCTGTTTTCTGCTCTTTCTTTTTTTCTCATGGACGAGGCCCTAGATACATTGTTTATGCAATTTTCTATATAAAATTGCTTTTGCGAGAAATTTTGTTATATTTAAAAAATTGCTTTTGATGATAATTTTGTTATAAATTTGACCCTGCTGATATGTCATTAGACAGTCTAGATACATTTCAGTAGCTTCTTTATTATTTGAATAGTTAAAATTCCGTCTCCTGCAACACAAAGAAAGTTCTGGAGATTGTTCGCCAGTAACCTACTTTGCCCATACTATTTCTCGCTTTTTTATTTGCTTCCGCTTGTTGCATCTAATATATTGTCTCTCCCTTGCATCTCTACCATAATTGCCTGCCAGGGAACACCACTACAGTAGCCCTCAATATTATATGATAAGTTACTGCTTTAAATATACATCCTACAGGGGGGAAGGCTAATGATGACGTCACCAAAAGGGACGCTTGATCGCTCTCATTTGGCGGCCAAACATCCTATAGGCGAAATCTCGCCTAAGCAGTCAGTCTTGCTTCAAACCATTTTACTACATGGCGTCTCAACATGAATTCATCTGGCATAAACAAGGTGAGATATAGTGTGTAGTATAGCTCGTTGGTTAAGCAATTTGGGAATTCAAGAAACTGGTTAAATTCGTTACTTGTCAATCCTTTACTGGTCAAATCCAAAAAAATATTTTTCTCAGTTACGTTCCCATACAAAACGAAGTATTGTAGATTACCTAACTGGAATCCCATTTCTCAAATTTAATTCCTTGACCTTTAAATTACCGCCAATATACTTTAATGACAATTTTCTTTCACTGCGGGTGCCAAAGTAAATTTCGCCCACAGAAGACTACTCATTACCACGCACAAATCCATCCCTTCTCCTAACGAATTCTAATTCCATTTCACCCCTTTTTATCATCATAAATAGTGTTTTATGCCAGTACTAGTAAATAAAGTTTTTTTTCGCTATAAATTGCAAATAATTAATAATTCAAGTAAAGTGTTTTATGCTATAAACTGCAAATAATTAATAAGTAATTTTGCCCCATTGACATTGCAAATGTTTCTTGTTAATCACAATTTAATGAATACATACTTTATTTATCTTGCTGATTCTTCATATATTGGGAATAAAGAGTTTTGAGTTATAAGTTGCAAATACTTCAAAAGTTGAGTTTGGCCTTTGGCACTTCAGATATTTTTTGATGCTAACCAAAATTGAATGAATACAAATTCATTTCGTAGATTCTTCCTGTATTTTTAATAAAGTGTTTTACCATATAAATTGCTAGTAATTAATTAGTAATTTTGCCCTATTGGCATTTCAAACGTTTATGGTTGACCACAATTTAAGGAATATATGCCTTATGTCTCGTTATTCTCCTTTTATTGTGAACAAATTATTTTACGCTAACGCCGGCATATAATTAATGATTTTGTATGCTCTTACGGTAGCATCAATATCTGGTTAGCTGTGACTAACCAATATAGTTTCATCCAGTAGAATGATATTGGAAACTCATAATTTGTGTGCTCGTGCCTTCAGTTTTCCCATTATTATTGGTGTGTCGTTTCTGTTTCTGCAATTGTAGTGTCCTCTATTCCACCCTGCCTATGTTACACAGGTGATCGTCGAGTTGAGGCTAAGTCTTGGAATCCGTCTGTGGTACCAGGAATCGAGTTTCATTTAACCGAGTAGAGGTAAAACAGAAACTTAACAACCTCCCAAAAGGGTGAGAATGGAGTTGGGCATGTCTTCATGAAAAGGTCCCAACATCTGCCATCATAAGAGATGTCCTGTTAGGACTCAAATCCCTTAAGCCTCTGAAGTCAACAACAGCTAGGGAAATGAGATCCGTTTTGAATGAGCTCATTAATTTTGCAAAAAAAACTAAAAAAAGGGCGAGATCTCAACAAGCAGCAAGAGCTGAAGTCAATCATGACAATTGAAACTGCAAGTCCAAAAACTTACCCTGATTTGTATTTTGAGTACATGCGACAAGAAGATGATCGACCATCTATAACTGGTTTGATCCAGTTTCTCCAGAAAGAAACAGAAGCTAGGGAGTGTCGTGAACAACCCTTCACACTTGACAATACCTCTTCAAGGATTGGAGCAACTGTTGGTCAAAGTTCGGATGAAGACAGAACCTCTAAAATATCTGTTCCATAAATTCAGCTTTTCATATCCATCCCTGTCTTTGCCATTGCCTGCAAATCAACAAATGAAAAGTCTCCATGCCTGTTTTGCCCAGGACACCTAAGCCATCTTGTTATAAGGTGTCCAAAATTTTTCTCTTATTGCAATGAAAAAAAAAAGAATCATGATCCTGAGCACCAAGAGATGATTATTCTGCTTCAAGGCCAATCACAATGCAGCCAGGTAATCTCGCCAAGATAAGAAACGTTGTGAAACCTGTCAACTTTTCCATCATCACATGGTGGCTGTACTCTAGATGTTGCTGCTGGAAGAAAAAAATCTTGGTGCATTCGAACCTGCTCCTGCAGTTCCTCTCACATCTACAAATGACATGCATCCATGCCCATTTTGCCCAGGAGAGCTCAGCCATATGTTATAAAGAATCCAAATTATCTCTAGTAATGCACTGAATAAAGAAGAATCATGATCCTGAGTACCAAGAGATGTTTTTTCTGCTTCAGAACCAATCACAATACAGCCAGGTGCCCTCACCAAGATAAGAAACGTTGTGAAACCTATTAACTTTTCTATCATTGCATTGTGGCCTGTCCTCCAGATGTTGCTGCTTGAGGTAAAATTTCTGATGTATTCAAATCTACATTCTCAGCAGGGAGTCACCTAGAATCTTGTGTCAACCAGGTGAGAGGTGTTACATCAGTGTCATCTAGATGGGATACTGAATCCCCTCAGTGAGAGCTCCAGATCCTGATCCTACTGTAGGGCTGGCAGGGAATCTTTATTCAATGTCCTCAGGAGTTCTTCACCATCATTACACACCAACAACCTACAAAGAAATGCAAGATGTAAATGGAAACTGACAAAAAGTTGTGGCCTTCCTTGATACAGGTGCTAATACAACATTGGTGAAGTTGTCCACAATGAAGTGCCGTTTACCAATGGCGTTACTGGTGGAGATATTATAAATGAAGCTTGTGCCAGGTATACAGTTCGAGTTCAACCAGTACATGGGAATACTGTCTATAATTTGGTGGCAAAATGAATCAGAAAACCAGCTCACAATGCCTTTTTGTGAGTGAAAAGATGTTTGATAAATATCCTCATATTTTTCTAGCCAAAAGTTTGTTACCTACAGAAGAGGCAGAGCATGATGTTTTGACTGGAAATGCTTATCAGAATCTTGCAAAACAACGTGAAACTGTAAAGGCAAATGTTAGCAATGCATTTTAAGTGTATTCAAACAATCTCCCTTCCTTGCTGAACTATTTTTGGAGGAAACATTCCAAAGCCCAGGTTACATGCCACAGCATGCTACATAGTTAAAGAATGCAACACAAAATTCATCAGGAGAATTAGCAATGTCAGAGATCTGTCTGAAGAGCCATTTGAAGGAAGGTTTACAGCACTCTCTTCAGACTTGAGTCGATTTATGTTCATAGCTGCTTATTGCCACTGCTTCCGTGCCCGACAAGGCCAACAAGAACGTCAGCTGCCCTTGTGTCCTTCAGAACTACGAACTGCAGAACTAGCACCGTTTTTTGCATGCGAAAAGAATTTTCGTGACCTTAGATTTGAATGATAGGGGTTGCAATTTTGTTAGTGCTCAAGTAAAGCTAGGAAAGTAGTTAATATTATGGAATGAAATAAAATTAAGGATGAATATGCAAAGCCCAGTACGAAATTTGAAAGGAAATTTAAGACATTCCTTGTTTTTAATATGAATAGTATTGTTTATTCATTGATCAGGAGCTGTTATGAGAGCTTTGATGCTGTAGCTGAATATTTTCTCAGAAAATTCACTGCTATTCATTGGCAGACTGTTTTAGCAGAGGTAGCTTACCTAATCAGTTCTATACCCCTTTTTACTGATGGTCCAGACCCTCTTGAATTGCCACCAGTCACTGGTAATAATATACTTTTTCCTCATGGACAACCTTCAGCCGTCACAACTGAGAAAGTTTGCTCTGTTACATGCCACCTCAAATCGTAAAGAGATCAGAATGGCCTCTTCCAAGAGATAATCTACAAGTTGGTTGATTAGTGATTCCTTTGGAGCCAGGGCCGTAGGGTGATGTTACTCCACGTGGGTCCGGTATTGTGGGCACAGCTTACCCAGGTAAGGATGAGAGTTTCTCATAAAGAGACACTTATGAACAAGCTCTGTCTGAATGCAATAGTGGAAGAACTCATGCATGGGCTCCAATCAGAACTGAGAAGGGTATGAAGCTCTGATTAGCAGTTGTTGCGCTGAAAAAAGCTAGAAATATTCTGCTACCACAGTGCACTGCTGTTCACTGCTAGAAGGGAGTGGATTGGTCGTCCCAAACTTTTCTAACCTTTTCTTTTTCCTCCAAATGTGTTCAATTTATTTTGTTCAAGAGAAACTATGCAGGTGTTTTTGTTTAATTAAGTTATTGTATTGTAATTCCCCTTATCTGGTAATATGGAAGAAAAAATAGACTAACATCTGTTAACCGAAAGCTTGTTATTTATTTTCTTTCTTTTTCAGTTGAAACCGAAACCTTATTTTGAAGATTTGTGTCATTTTCATCTACTTGCCTGTGCTGCTGACCAAGACATTAGTGTTTGAACTTACTGTTATATTGTTCGGATAAATGATTGGCACAAGTTTGTTGGAGGATATCTTAAGTTTCTATATAAGCTTGTAAGTTCTTACTTCTGTTGCATAAATTGAAAGCACTACCAAATTATGCGCTTCTTTTTGAATATTAATTATTGATATTATCCTTGCAGATTTTGTCATTAATATTATTAATGGTATAAATATTGTTATTTTGAATGCAATTAGTTTTATATTTGTTACTTTGGTTGTTATTATTACTTATGCTCTACATATTGCTATATCACAATTGATTTATTTTGTCATATTTTACTATATATATTCATTGTGCATTTTTTTTTATTAATCATTGCAATTATTACTATGTTTGTCAATGTTAGTTATATATTAGACTTCACCAACTTGCTGTATACAGAAGAAATTATTGTTGTGTTCCTTTTGACCTGTGTAGTCCAATCTGTGTCAAAATTAAAAAAATAAATAGAGCAATATTTTTTTCTCAAAAAGAAAAAAAAATAACTAACCATTATTTTACCTACTCATTCAGAGTATCTAAATCAGCACAGCAGTAATTATATATTTCACAGGAAAAATACAATTATCTGCAGATAAGCTTCGCTAAAAACGTTAATCTCCTTATCTCTGCAAAATATCAAGAATACAGAGATCAATAAAACTCATTCTGGTATACTCAGGGAATAAATTAAGAAAGATTAACAAATTAGTCATTAAAAAAATCTACGTTAACGCTTCAACTTGTAATCGTATAAAATGTAGCTCCTTGGCACAGTAATAGTAACTGAGTATCGAATACCAGCAAGGAGCAAAATATGTTTCATGTTTTCTTATAAGCAAATGTGTTCGTTTGATAGCATAAATATATATATTAATATATATATATATATATATATATATATATATATATATATATATATATATATATATATATATATATATATATATATATATATATATATATATATATATATATATATATATATATATATATATATATATATATATATATATATACATATATACATATATACATATATACATATATATATATATATATATATATATATATATATATATATATATATATATATATATATATATATATATATATATATATATATATATATATATATATATATATATATATATATATATATATATATATATATATATATATATATATATATACATATACATATACATATACATATACATATACATATACATATACATATACATATACATATACATATACATATACATATACATATACATATACATATATATATATATATATATATATATATATATATATATATATATATATATATATATATATATATATATATATATATATATATATATATATATATATATATATATATATATATATATATATATATATATATATATATATATATATATATATATATATATATATATATATATATATATATATATATATATATATATATATATATATATATATATATATATATATATATATATATATATATATATATATATATATATATATATATATATATATATATATATATATATATATATATATATATATATATATATATATATATATATATATATATATATATATATATATATATATATATATATATATATATATATATATATATATATATATATATATATATATATATATATATATATATATATATATATATATATATATATATATATATATATATATATATATATATATATATATATATATATATATATATATATATATATATATATATATATATATATATATATATATATATATATATATATATATATATATATATATATATATATATATATATATATATATATATATATATATATATATATATATATATATATATATATATATATATATATATATATATATATATATATATATATATATATATATATATATATATATATATATATATATATATATATATATATATATATATATATATATATATATATATATATATATATATATATATATACATGTGTGTGTGTGTGTGTGTGCGTGTGTGCATGCATGAGCGAATGTATGTATATATTTATGTATGCATAAAGCATATAAGTATGTATATATGCATGTATGTATGTATGTACGTATGTATGTATGTATGTATGTATGTATGTATGTATGTATGTATGTATGTATGTATGTATGTATGTATGTATGTATGTGTGTATGTATGTATGTATGTATGTATGTATGTATGTATGTATGTATGTATGTATGTATGTATGCATGTATTTTTTATCATTTTTTGTCCAAGGGAACAATAATAATACAAGTGCTTGTGAAACATAATTGAAAGTATCTGATTAAAATAAAATTATAAATATCTGCGAAACAGTGATCCTTTGAAGCTGCATTCAAGTAGGAAAAAAAATTATGTTTAGGATAAAAGAGTGCAAAATTACAATTTTGTAATTATAACATCGAATAACTATTTTTTTTTCATTGTGAATAAAGATGTGAATCATTTCTCATTTAAATTCTGTCTTTCCCTAGCTAATATATCCAAATTATGCTTTAAAAACTTGCAAGAAAGATAGCTTGAGTACACACACACACACACATACACACACACAAACGCTGATTATTCCCCTAAAAAGTGAGGGTTATTTTAAATGATAACAGAGGTAAAACAATTATTTTATTCACAAACAAAATTCCGAAAGAGTGTTACGATCCTCTCACTCCTCCGTGCTCTGTCAGCCAACACAAGACGTGGATATCACTAAAGAAAAAAAAATACCTTCAAGTTATGCAAGTTTGTTTATGTGTCACCATTGCTCTACATTAAGGAGGTGGACAAAGAGTATGGCAGGCGAATTAAGGCTAAATGTCCTGCCTAACATCATCCCTCGTTGGAGTGGATTTCGAGTATGTCAACCTCCAACTCAAATATTCCAAGCACTTTGTTAATACATCAGTGGCATTAAATCCCAAACGCATATCAACAACAGCATCATCTTGTTGAGTTGTCATACTCATATCATAATATTCATCCGAGGGCACAATAATTGTTTTCTCTTCTTCCTGAATTTTCCTCCTCCAAACTCCCTCTAAAAGAGAGGAGTTGAATATCAAAGAGGAATAGATACTATGAGCCACTGAGCATGAAAAGGTAAAAACGAGAATAGGCATCTTCTCCCTTTTTTCCTTTGGAAAATCGACTTTTGACATCAGCTCTCTCTCTCTCTCTCTCTCTCTCTCTCTCTCTCTCCTCTCTCTCTCTCTCTCTCTCTCTCTCTCTCTCTCTCTCTCTCCTCTCTCCTCTCTCTCTCTCTCTTTCTCTCTTTTTCTCTTTCGACGCTATTCTTTATTAATAGCAAAAACAGTGAACCTTTGAACTGAGATTTTCAAAAGCACTGGAACACCATCTCACGATTTTTAAAATGTTTAATACTTTCTCCGAGTAATTGTTTCTTGGTAAAAAGATGCAAGGAAAACTTTTGATCACATTCACAGCACTCTTTTTTTTTTTTACATACATACATATACAATGGTCACAGTCCCCCCTGAGAGAGGATCGATGTTGTGGATTAAGTGCAAAATATTCCCCCTAACTATTAAACCTCAATTACTCCTCTTAGCTCCTTGGGGATGATGGGCTACAACATTTTCCCTTACCACCCTGCTTGCTTCTAGGATGGGAAGCTATGGTGTGGACTTGAGTGATATAAAAGAGGATTTATATTTAAAAGAATTAAACTGTATAACATAATTTTAAAATGTTTCCAAATGAGTTCTAACGTTGGGCAAGAAACGAAATTCATTCAAGATAAATGAGGTAAATTAACGACCATCTTACTTGAGTACCACTGTTACAAAAATATAAACCAAGGGAGCCAGTAGGAAGTCCTTTTTCTTTTCTAATAAAATTATTTTTATTGCTATTATTATCATCATCATCATTATTATTATTATTATTATTATTATTATTATTATTATTATTATTATTATTATTATTATTATTATTATTATTATTATTATTATTATTATTATTATTATTATTATTATTATTATTATTATTATTATTATTATTACTATAATTTGTGGTAGTAGCAGTAGTAGTATTATTATTATTAGTAGTAGTATTAGTAGGACTATATTGGGAATACCACTTCATGTAAAGACTTAATGAATAAAATACTAAGAAATGTTGGTGCTGGAAAGGTCGTCCATTTTACTTTCACAATTAAAGAACTTTCATTGTGTTACTATGTATTGTTAGTAAGATTAGTAGTTGTATTGAGAGGATAAGGAGGAGGAATGGAGGAGGAGAAGAAGGAAATGGAACAATTTGGCACTGATGCATTGCCAGATTATTTAGAGAAAGACAGGGAAGCAGACAGAAAGAAAATTATATGTTTTATTCTCTCTGCGTTTCTGTTTGCCTTTTTTGTTTGTCTGTCGGTCATTCTGTCTCTCTCTCTCTCTCTCTCTCTCTCTCTCTCTCTCTCTCTCTCTCTCTCTCTCTCTCTCTCTCTCTCTCTCTCTCTCTCTCTCTCTCTCTCTCTCTCTCTCTCTCTCTCTCTAAGTGGACGTGTTGCCCAAAACTGTAAACCTCAGCAATAAATTCGAGAAGAGGCAATTAACCTTTTTTAACTTTTTCGCTTATTATGTTCCCTCTAAAATATTGCACCTGAAATTTTCCCAGCAAATTACTGCAATGAACGTTACCATTAGACGAAGACACCAACTAAAAAATAGGAGAAGACTGTTAAGTATCTTAATTACAGACGTATTTACAAATAATTCAGACGGGATATTAATATAATGAAACGAATGTCTTCATTACTTTAAACTAGAAAACATTTATGAAAATGATAAAGAAAAAAATATAGGACAAGGCAGAGATGAGGCAATGAGACATAAAGGGAAGGACAGGCTGAAAGAATAGTTAAAGATTTATGGACCTAGAGATAAGGCAGGATTCGGCCTTGAGATGATGATAGATACGCTTTTGAAGGAAGGTAGTTTATTAGTATTAAAAAAGACAGAGGGAGGAAGAGACTTTCAAAGTGGAGGTAGATGAGGAGAAGTAGTCGCGTCGCCGACCAACCTGCGAGCTAAAAAAATCCACACAGTACCTGTGAGACGAGGCAGCTTGGCGAGTGTTATGCGACCCCGAAAGTGGGGGAGGGATGCAACTCGCCTACTCATTAGAATAGTGATGAAGTGGTAGTGATAGAAAAGAGAAAGTCATGATACATTACGTTGAATAGCAAGAAAATTCAGATTAGAAGTAAAAGAAGGGTCATTAAAGTATCTGACTGCCTTAGATTCAACCCTATTAAGGATATAAGTATAAGAAGATTTATTCTAAGCAGGGACGGAGAAGACCTTTTTAGATTTTAAGTAGCTGCGAAGAGTTAAAGTAATTACGAAAACGAAACAGAACCCCGAATTTCTTGGATGCAGAGCTAGAAATTTGGATTATGTGATCCCTCCAAGACCTGTCAGAGGTTACATGGATTCCTGATATGTTGATGAAATAAAGAGGGTAAATTTCAGTAGTTTCAAAGACAATAGGGCTATCAGGAGGAGAAGAATATAAAGAGATTGATAGACACTCTATTAAATAATAATAATAATAATAATAATAATAATAATAATAATAATAATAATAATAATAATAATAATAATAATAATAATAATAATAATAATAATAATAATAATAATAATAATAATAATAATAATAATAATAATAGTAATAATGAAAATTATAATAATTATTATAATTATTATTATTATCATTATCATTATTATTATTATTATTATTATTATTATTATTATTATTATTATTATTATTATTATTATTATTATTATTATTATTATTATTATTATTATTTTTGTTATTTTTGTTATTATTATTATTATTATTATTATTATTATTATTATTATTATTATTATTATTATTATTATTATTATTATTATTATTATTCCTCATCTACCATTCTCAAACCTCGACCACGTACTCGCTCATTCACCTCTCGTACGAATCCATCAATATACAAATTGAACAGCAATGGTGACAGCACATATCCCTGCCTCATTCCCACACACACTTGAAACCACTCACTCACTTCATTCCCTACCAAAACACAAGCTCTACTGCCCTCATACAAACTCTTCACTGCATGCAACAGTTTACCATCAATTCCATACAACCTCAAAACATTCCACATTGCCTCTATCAACTCTATCATGCGCTTTCTCAAGATCCAAAACTGCAAAATACACATTCTTACACTCAACTAAATATTTCTCACATTATCTCCTAACTATATAAATCTAATCTATACAACCTCTACCTCCCTAAAACCACTCTGCACTTCTGCGGTCATATTTTCTGTCTTATTCCTAATCCTATTAATCAGTATCCTACCATACACTTTTCTTACCACACTCAACAAACTTATACCCCTAAATTTACTGCATTCATACATATCTCCCTTACCTTTGCATAGGGGCACTATACAAGCAATCACCCATTCGACTGGAGCCATTGACAACATAAAGCATATATTAAGCACTCTCACTAACCATATCAATGCAGTCACACCCCCTTCTTTCAACATCTCCGCTCTCACACCATCCATTCCAGGTGTTTTACCTGCTTTCGCTTCACACAATGCTTTTGGTAAATGGGGATGATAGCGAGTGGGAGCTAAATCAGTTGCTGTTTGCAGATGATGCTGTGGTGGTGGCAGATTCAGAGGAGAAGCTCTGTCAATTAGTGTCAGAATTTGGAATGGTGTGTGAGAAAAGGAAATTGCTAGTGAATGTGGGAAAGAGTGAGGTTACGAGGTGTACAAGAAATGAGGATGGTGCTGGATTGAATGTTATGTTGAATGGAGAGACTCTTGAGGAAGTTGATCAGTTTAAGTATTCAGGCTCGGTTATAGCTGCAAATGGTGGAGTGGAAGCAGATGTGTGTCACAGAGTGAAGGAAGGATGTAACGTGTTGGGTGCGTTGAAAGGAGTGATGAAGAATATTGGATTGGAAACGAATGTTAAGAAAGTTTTGTATGAGAAAGTGGTTGTGCCAACTGTGATGTATGGATCAGAGATATGCGGTATGAAAGTAAGTGAGAGACAGAAACTAAATGTTTTTGAGATGAAATGCCTGAGGAGTATGATTGGTGTATCTCGGTTGGATAGGGTTAGGAATGAAGTGGTGAGAGCAAGAACGGATGTGAGGAGAGAATTTGCAGCCAGAGTAGATATGAATGTTCTAAGATGGTTTGGCCATGTGGAAAGGGTGGATGATGAAAGACTGCTGAAAAAGATGATGAATGCGAGAGTTGATGGGAGAAATGCTAGAGGGAGGTCTAGGTTTGGGTGGATGGATGTAGTAAGGAGAGCCCTGAATCAAAGGTGGATGGATGTGAGGGAAGCAAGCGAGTGTGCTAGGAATAGGAATGAGTGGCGAGCGATTGTGATGCAGCTCTGATGGGCATCTGCTGTTACCACGGGGCTGCATCTTACAGAGGTAGCCTTGTGGAAGGGGCGGTAGGGGAGTTGGCAATATTGAAGCGACACAGGCTGTGGAAGAGCCGGGAGGATGGACCGTGGCACTCCAGCAGTGCCGTCTGAACGGTCGCTAGCTTCCTCGTCATTTCCTTTAGAGCAAAGTAATCCCCTTATTGTTTCTTTTTTTTATGTTGGCTACCCCCCAATTGGGGAGACAGCCAAGGTAGATAGAATTTTATTATTATTATTATTATTATTATTATTATTATTATTATTATTATTATTATTATTATTATTATTATTATTATTATTATTATTATTATTATTATTATTATTATTATTATTATTATTATTATTATTATTATTATTATTATTATTATTATTATTATTATTATTATTATTATTATTATTATTATTATTATTATTATAATTATTTTTATTATTATTATTATTATTATTATTATTATTATTATTATTATTATTATTATTATTATTATTATTATTATTACTATTATTATTATTATTATTATTATTATTATTATTGTTATTATTATTATTAATTTTATTATTATTATTATTATTATTATTACTATTATTATTATTATTATTATTATTATTATTATTATTATTATTATTATTATTATTATTATTATCATATTATTATTATTATTATTATTATTATTATTATTATTATTATTATTATTATTATTATTATTATTATTATTATTATTATTATTATTATTATTATTATTATTATTATTATTATTATTATTATTATTATTATTATTATTATTATTATTATTATTATTATTATTATTATTATTATTATTATTATTATTATTATTATTATTATTATTATTATTATTATTATTATTATTATTATTATTATTATTATTATTATTATTATTATTATTATTATTATTATTATTATTATTATTATTATTATTATTATTATTATTATTATTATTATTATTATTATTATTATTATTATTATTATTATTATTATTATTATTATTATTATTATTATTATTATTATTATTATTATTATTATTATTATTATTATTATTATTATTATTATTATTATTATTATTATTATTATTATTACTATCACGATTATTATCATTAATAACATTATTTTCATTGTTTTCATTAAACAACTGCACAACAAATGGTAAAGAAATAATTAAAGAATTGTTCGTTTTGCAGGTCATAAGCAGGCAATTTTGAGTTGAATTTCACACAAGTCATAGAAAAGGATACAAATTCGGCTTACGAAAGATATTGGCAGACTCATCAAAAACACCATAAAAAATTCCTTTACTCAAAACAAATTTCTCTTCTTTATATCTTTAGCTTCAAGCATAATCTCCATCGCCTTCTCTCTTTTATATCATTTGATCCTTTTGATTTGGCACTACCACTGAGTGACTTTTGGCTTCAGCTCGACTGGAGTTGCCCCCAATGTGGAAGGAAAACGTGAAAACCTTCAACAAAGTTTCCCAAACGGCCTTAAGAGTTCTAAGGCAAATTTCTTAGTTGACTCAACTAGGGTTTATTTAGCTATGTGCAGAGGGTATTTTTACATCTTCCCATATTAAGGATCAAGAGACTCGTTACATTTTGTACTGCTTATATTTTTATTCCTTATAAAATACCGGCAACTATATTTTTTCTGCGTTCCACGTGCGACCTGCAATAGGTTCCAATTGAAATTTTTGGTTGAAAGATGTTGCTATTTTTTGGCTTTTTTTTTTTGAGTCTCTGTTAATATCCATCATGGTGGTGGACACAGACACGTTGGAGCTGGGGAGCTAAGGGTGAATAGCCTTCCTAATGCCCCGTTGTGGGCTCGATCGCGGATCTGTTTCTTCCAGAGAAGATTGCTCTAACCGCTGGGCTAAGCTTCATACCTGAAGCGTTATTTATGGTCAATTTCTAATATACACTCATAAACGGGTTGTTCTAGGGCAATAATAAATCTCTGGCATTCCTCATTATATGTCCAGTGAAGAAAATAAATAGATAAAGATCAAGATACAAAAAATAGATAAATTCAAACACCTTTATGTAGATAAATATAGAAATGAATGAAAATTTAATTTAAAAGTAGATTTACACAATTTTGTTCTACGTGTTTTGAGATACGTCAGAGATTACTCGTACTTAAACACGTATTCTTTCAACGATATTAAAGTTTAATGAGTCGCTATCAAGCCCCATTATGAGGGTGCACACTGAGATATTGGAGATGGGGAATTAAAGGTGCATGCCCATCTTTATGTACAGTTGTGGGCAAAATTGCGGGCCTTTCACCTCTAGAGTCGAGCATTCTAACCAGTACGCGACTGTAGCAAGCACCAAAACGTACATTCCTCAGAGGTAAAATCAACCTGACACGCTCATATATCCACTGCAAATCAAGTCTTGGGAAAACGAGTCATATCATCAGTTTTTGGACTATATGAACGCTCTCTCAGGGGCTTTGATGCAATATACTAATAAAGCTCAAATAGTATTGTGCCATGACCAGAAATCTTTCCCCTCCCTATAGTTCTTGTCTTTTGGCACTGTTAAATCAACTACATATTATTACAATGTATTTTCTCTTTGTTTCGATGATAATGTCTCTCTCTCTCTCTCTCTCTCTCTCTCTCTCTCTCTCTCTCTCTCTCTCTCTCTCTCTCTCTCTCTCTCTCTCTCTCTCTCTCTCTCTCTCTCTCTCTCTCTCTCTCTCTCTCTCTCTCTCTCTCTCTCTCTCTCTCTCTCCTCTCTCTCTCTCTCTCTCTCTCTCTCTCTCTCTCTCTCTCTCTCTTACTCCTTTGATAGGCCTTGAGAACGCCTAGAGTAGACTTCCTTAATGACTGTCTATATCGGACAGTAAGTCTCCATATATTGTGTGCCTTTGGTAAAGTGTCGTCTGATTTCCATGAAACACTAAATTCTTATACCCTGATCAACCTATGCGTGAAGCAGGGAAAGGGAAAAGATACAAAAGTAAAGAATTGGGGAAGTCGAGGTAGCAAAGAAAATAAAAAGGCAGCGGTAGAAAGAAAGAAGTGTGTGGGGGTCTTGTAAGGAAAAGCAAGCCCAGGGAGCATTAGAGTGATCAATATTTACTAGGCAAAGCAGCCAATTAAATCTAACCTAACCTAACCTAACCAAACAGATTTTGGGGTTATCTAAATTTACGTGGCTAGATAACCTCCTTCTCGTGATCTGCACAATGTGTAGTTGAGATGGTTGTCGAGCAGAGAGAAATGCAAAAGAGAAATGGATTGTGTACAAAAGAGAGAATGAGAAGAGTAAAAAAAAAAAAATTGGTAATTTGCAGGAGTTATCAAAATGATGAGGAATTAAAATAAAAAAGTGCAAACGGAATACAAAGAGAAGTGAGGTAATGTGGAATATGAGTAGTGTTATTGGTTCAATCCAACATTCAAATAGTTTTATGTGGTTATACAAAGGTTATGAGAGAAAATTTCAGAGGGAGAGAAGAATGAAATGGATAGAAAAATGAAAAGGTATGAAAGAGACGGAAACACGTGAAGAAGTTTTTCTTAAGAAAAGGAAACTTATGAAATATGGAAAAACAAAACTTGCCACATTTGCAATGATAGAGAAAAAAAGGGGTAATATGATCATATATATAATTCTTAGGAGCTCACTTTTATGGCTATAAAACAAGAAATGTCAATAGATAAGAAGAAAAGACAAGCAAGTATACTCATTGCTTCGCTGACAAATGTTAACAAGGACGTCTATATTTAAGTGAGAAACATAAAGTTACAAGTGTTCGAGCCAACCGTGGGACGTTAAGGAAGGCCATCCAACATTACTTACCAAGTTGAACTATGACTGTATCTACACTCGAACAGGTATTAAAGATGGATGATGAAACGGCAAACAACTACAAATTTAAGTAACGTAATGAAGAGGTGAGTTGTAGTGGCTGCATCGTGGACACAAGTTGTCATACAAATAT
>JAXCGZ010001023.1:25000-30401 GCA_037179515.1 Halocaridina rubra
TATATATATATATATATATATATATATATATATATATATATATATATATATATATATATATATATATATATATATATATATATATATATATATATATATATATATATATATATATATATATATATATATATATATATATATATATATATATATATATATATATATATATATATATATATATATATATATATATATATATATATATATATATATATATATATATATATATATATATATATATATATATATATATATATATATATATATATATATATATATATATATATATATATATATATATATATATATATATATATATATATATATATATATATATATATATATATATATATATATATATATATATATATATATATATATATATATATATATATATATATATATATATATATATATATATATATATATATATATATATATATATATATATATATATATATATATATATATATATATATATATATATATATATATATATATATATATATATATATATATATATATATATATATATATATATATATATATATATATATATATATATATATATATATATATATATATATATATATATATATATATATATATATATATATATATATATATATATATATATATATATATATATATATATATATATATATATATATATATATATATATATATATATATATATATATATATATATATATATATATATATATATATATATATATATATATATATATATATATATATATATATATATATATATATATATATATATATATATATATATATATATATATATATATATATATATATATATATATATATATATATATATATATATATATATATATATATATATATATATATATATATATATATATATATATATATATATATATATATATATATATATATATATATATATATATATATATATATATATATATATATATATATATATATATATATATATATATATATATATATATATATATATATATATATATATATATATATATATATATATATATATATATATATATATATATATATATATATATATATATATATATATATATATATATATATATATATATATATATATATATATATATATATATATATATATATATATATATATATATATATATATATATATATATATATATATATATATATATATATATATATATATATATATATATATATATATATATATATATATATATATATATATATATATATATATATATATATATATATATATATATATATATATATATATATATATATATATATATATATATATATATATATATATATATATATATATATATATATATATATATATATATATATATATATATATATATATATATATATATATATATATATTCGCTATTTTATTTAATGGGCTTTTCTTCTATCTATCTACCTTGGCTGTTTTCCCCTTTAATTGGGGGGTAGAAGACATAAAAAAAGAAAACAATAAGGGAATTACTTTGCTCTATGGGTAATGACGATGGAGCTAGTGAACGTTCAGAAGGCACTGCTGTAGTGCGACAGTCCATCCTCCCGGCTTTTCCACAACCCATGGCGCTTCACAACTGCCAACTCCTCCTACTACCCCTAACACAGAACTACCTCTGTAAGATGCAGCTCTGTCGTAACAGCAGATGCCCATCAGAGCTGCGTCACAATCGGTCAACACTCATTCCTATTCCTAGCACGCTCGCTTGCTTCCCTCACATCCATCCTCCTATCATTCAGGGCTCTCATTACTCCATCCATCCATCCAAACCTAGGCCTCCCTCTAGCATTCCTCCCATCAACTCTCGCATTCATCACCATTTTAAGCAGTTTTTCATCATCCATCTTTTCCACATGGTCAAACCATCTCAGAACATTCACATCTACCCTGGCTGCAATTTCTCTCCTCACACCCGTTCTTGCTCTCACCACTTCATTCCTAACCCTATCCAACCGAGATACACTAATCAAACTCCTTAGGAATTTCATCTCAAACACATTTGTTTCCGTCTCTTACCTACTTTCATACCCCATAACTCTGATCCATACATCACAGTTGGTACAATCACTTTCTCATACAACACTTTCTTAACATTCATTTCCAACGCTCTATTCTTCATCACTCCTTTCAACGCACCCAACACTTTACATCCTTCATTCACTTTGTGACACACATCTGCTTCCACTCCATCATTTGCAGCTATGACCGAGCCTAAATACTTAAACTGATCAACTTCCTCAAGTGTCTCTCCATTCAACATAACATTCAATCCAGCACCATCCTCATTTCTTTTACACCTCATAATCTTACTCTCTCCCACATTCACTTGCAAATTCCTTCTCTCACACAGCATTGCAAATTCTGGAACTAACTGCCACAGCTTTTCGTCTGAATCTGCCACCACCACAGTATCATCTGCAAACAGCAACTGATTCAGTTCCCACTCGTTGTCATCCCCATCTACCATTGTCAAACCTCGACCACGCACTCGCTCATTCACCTCTGTTACAACTTCATCAATATACAAATTGAACAGCCATGGTGACATCACACATCCCTGTCTCAGTCCCACACTCACTGTAAACCACTCGCTCACTTCATTCCCTACCCTAACACAAGCTCTACTCCCTTCATACAAACACTTCACTGCATGCAACTATTTACCATTAATTCCATATAATCTCAAAACATTCCACATTGCCTCTCTATCAACTCTATTATGCGCTTTCTCCAGATCCAAAAATACAAAATACACATCCTTACCCATTGCTAAATAATTCTCACATAACTGCCCAACTATAAAAATCTGATCTATGCAACCTCTACATCTCCTAAAATCACTCTGCACTTCCGCGATCACATTTTCTGTCTTATCCCTAATCCTATTAACCAGTATCCTACCATACACTTTTCCTACCACACTCAACAAACTTATACCCCTAAAATTACTGCATTCATACATATCTCCCTTACCTTTGTATAGGGGCACTATAATAGCAATCATCCATTCCACTGGTACCATTGACAACATAAAGCATATATTAAACACACTCACTAACCATTCCAATGCAGTCACACCTCCTTCTTTCAACATCTCTGCTCTCACACCATCCATTCAAGGTGCTTTACCTGCTTTCGCATCATACAATGCTCTTTTCACCTCCTCTCTTGTATTCTCTCTCTTATTTTCATCTCCCATTACTGGCACTAGAACAACCCCCACTGCCACTATAGCTGCTCTCTATCTTCCTCAACATTCAGCAAGCACTCAAAATATTCTGCCAATCTTTCCCTTGCATTGTTCCCTCTAAACATCTGTCCATTCACATCTTTCACTGTCTCTTCCATCATCAATCCACCTTTCCTTACTCTCTTCACTTCTTTCCAAATCTTCTTTTTATTCTCCTCATATGACCTACTAAAATCCTGTCCCCACCTAACATTTGCCAACCTCTTCTCTTCCTCTACCTTCCGCTTGGTTTCCACATTTTTCTCCCTATATCTTTCATACTTCTCCCTACTTTAACACTGCAGCCATTCCTTAAAAGCCCTCTTTTTCTCTTCCACCTTCATTTTCACCCCTTCATTCCACCACTCGCTGCCACTCCTCATGCCACCTCCAACAAACCTCTTTCCACACGCATCACTTGCATGTCCCATAAAACCTTCTTTCATCAACCCCCATTCCTCCTCTAACTCCCCAACTTCTCTCTCTTTCACCCTGTCATATGCCACTCACAACCTGTCCTGATATTCCTGTCTCTTCTCTGGCTTTTTCAACTCTTCCACCTTCACTATTTCCCTTCTACATCCCCCCACTCTATTTCCCCACTCTTTTGCTACTACCACTTTTGCTTCAAGCAAAGAATGATCAGACATCCCAGTAGCCACACCCCTAAATGCATGAACATCTTTCACTCTACCATTCATTCTATTTGCTACCAACAAATAATCCATCAATGCTCTTTTGATCACTCTTTCGTTTGCTACTCTCATCCATGTATTCTTATTTATTAACTTCTTCTTGAAAAAATTAATACCTCCCACCAGTTCTTGCTCCACACACATATCTAACAGTCTTTTGCCACTCTCATTCATATGTGGTACCCCATACTTTCCTACAACACCTTCTACCTCTGCATCACCCATTCTGGCATTCAAGTTATCCAACACAACTACATAGTTCCTTCTACTCAGACCATTCATACACCTAGTTAACTCATTCCAGAATTCATCCTGCTCTTCCTCCCATCTCTCATATTCTGGCCCATATGCACTAACAAAAGCCCAACATATCCTTCCCATCCTAACCCTCACCCACATCAGCCTAGATGACACTTCTTTCCATTTCACTACCTTATTTACCATCCATTCACTCAGCAGTAATGCCACATCTTTTCTCTCTCTCCCCCTTTCAACTCCAGACACCATACCGGTCATACCACCAAATGCCACTTCTTCTTATCCTTTCATCATCGTCACACACAATGCCTATACATTCATCTTCACCCTAACAAACATATATCCAATCTCACATCTTTTGCTTTCTATCTATCACAACCACGCACATTTAGACACCCCAAAACTAGAGTTTGGGGAGAAGTTACTCTCCCCTCTACGGCTCTTTCTTTGACATCTTGCGGGGGTTAATGCAAGGGGGGGATTCCCAGCCTTTCGCCCAGTCCACTTTTAGTCGCCTCTTACGACACACAGGGAATACGTTGGGGAAGTGATAATAATAATAATAATAATAATAATAATAATAGTAATAATAATAATAATAATAATAATAATAATGATAATAATAATAATAATAATAATAATAATAATAATAATAATAATAATAATAATAATAATAATAATAATAATAATAATAATAATAATAATAATATTAATAATAATAATAAAAATAATAATTATAATAATAATAATAATAATAATAATAATAATAATAATAATAATAATAATGATAATAATAATAATAATAATAATAATAATAATAATAATAATAATAATAATAATAACAATAATAATAATAATAATAACAATAATAATAATAATAATAATAATAATAATAATAATAATAATAATAATAATAATAATAATAATAATAATAATAATAATAATAATAATAATAATAATAATAATAATAATAATAATTATAATAATAATAATAATAACAATAATAATAATAATAGATTCTAAATGAATTTTTGGTTGAGATATGTTGATATTTTTTTACTTTTTCTTTTAGTTGCTATTAGCAATCAATTTGGTGGTGGACACAGACACAGTGGAGCAGGGGAGCTAAGACTGAATATCCTTCCTAACGCCTCGCTGTGGGCTCGATCGCTGCGT
>JAXCGZ010001024.1:0-30352 GCA_037179515.1 Halocaridina rubra
ACAACTGAATACTTATGCTCTCCGTTATCTTTACAGTTTTGCACGATCTCACCTGCGGGCCACTTAGGAAAGTCCGAATCACCAACAATAACAAGATTTCACCCCACCTCCTCACCAACAGGAAAGCCCATTCGCCCGCAAGAGCGAATACCACGTACACTCCAAAAAAATCTCACCCCACCTGCGGGCCACAAGTGGAAGGTCCGCTCACCTTCAAGGGTGAACATCCAACAACAACAACCATATTAGAAAACAGGAACTCTTTTTACCCCAACCTGCACTTGAACGTAGGACACATAATTATTGTCCCATGGTGATACCAACTACACCACAAAACATATAAAAGAAAAACCAACCATACAGCATAACTGCTATACTAGGAATAGATGCATTCTATCATAATGACTTTTTGTTCATATTACAGTTTCTCCAAACCTCACTCTTGGCTTCGTTTTCACATTTAATTCAGATCCCAATCTCGTTAGGGGCCAATAATATTGAAAGATACACATTACCATATGTGAAAACATGAATCATTATTACCTCAACCAGGACTTGAACCTAGGACCAAAACTTATTGTGCTAAGGCATTACCAACTACGCCATAGAAGGCCTAAACGAGAAACCCACCTTACAGCTTAACTGCTTTACTAGGAATGAAGGCATTCTATCTGAATGCCTTTTTGTTCCTATTACAGTTTCTCGCAACCTCACACATGGCTTTATTTTCGAATTTAATTCAAATCCCAATCTTATTAGGAACCAACAATAATGAAAGAAGCACATTATCATATTTGAAAACACGATTCCTTTTTACCTCAACCAGGACTTGAACATAGGACACAGTCATTGTGCCAAGGCACTACCAACTACAATATAGAAGGTCTTAAAGAGAAACCAAACTTGCAGCTTAACTGCTATGCTAGAAATGAACTCATTCTATCTGAGTGCCTTTTTTGTTCATATTACAGTTTCTCCTAACCTCATTCTTGGCTTTGTTTTTGCATTAAATGCAAATCCCAATCTAATTATGGACCAACAATCATCAAGGAAGTACATTTCCAAATGTGAAAACATGAATTATATTTACCCATCCAGGACTTGAACCTAAATTACATAGTTTTTGTGCCAAGGGACTACAAACTACACCACAGAAGGTCTAAAAGAGCAACCAACCTTACAGCTTAATTACTATTCCAGGAATGAATGCATTCTATCTAAATACCTATTTGATCATATCACAGTTTCTCCTAATCTCACTCGGGACCTAGTTTTTGCATTTAATTTAAATCCCAGGGTCATTAGGTACTAACAATAATCAAAGAAGTACATTAACATATGTGATAACATGAATCCCTTTTACCCAAACAAGAACTTGAACCTAGAACACATAATTATTGTGCTAAGGTGCTACCAAGTACATCAAAAAAGGTATAACTCTGAATGAACGCATACTATCTGAATGCCTTTTTGTTCATATTTCAGTTTCTCTCACCCTCACTCGTGGCTTTGTTTTTGCATTTATTTCAAATCCCAATCTCAGTAAGGACCAACAATGAGAAAGGAAGCACATTACCTTTTTTCAAAATATGAATAATATTTACCCCAACAAGGACTTGAAAATAGGACACATAATTATCGTCACAAGGTGCTACCAACTACAATGCAGATGGTCTGAAAGAGAAGCCAACCTTACTGATTAGCTACTATACTAGGAATGAACACATTCAATCTGAATGCCTTTTTGTTCAAATCCAAAGCTTTTACAAACCAACAATAATAATAAAAAGGTACATTGCCATATTTAAAAACATGAATCATTTTTACCCCTGGTGGGGTAAAATTTATTCATGTTTTTAAATATGGCAATGTACTTTTTTTTTATTATTGTTGGTTTGTAGAAAGATTGGGATTTGAATTAAAAACAAAAATCAAGTCTCGAGTGAAGTTAGGAGAACCTGTTATGAAAAAAAAGGCATTCAGTTAGAATGCGTTCACTCCTAGTGTAGCCGTTAAGCTGTATGATTGGTTTCTTTTTTAGACCTTCTTTGGTGTAGTTGGTAGCACCTTGTCACAATAAGTATGTGTCCTATTTTCAAGTACTGCTTGGGGTAAATATGATTTATGATTTCTAATATGGTATTGCGCCTTTTTTATTAACAACTACAATACAGAAGATCTAAAAGAGAACCCAACCTTATAGCTTAACTGCTGTTCTAAGAATGAGCGCATTTTATCTGAATACCTTTTTGTTCATATTACAGTTTCTCCCAATTTCACATGTGGCTTCGTCTTTGCATTTTATTCAATTCTCAATCTAATTAGGGACCAACAATAATCAGAGAAGCACATAACCATATGTGCTAAACATGAATCATTATTACCCAAACCAGGACTTGAACCTAAAACATATAATTATGTGGCAAGTTGCAACCCATTACACCACAGAAGGACTAAAAGGGAAACCAACCTTACTGCTCAACTGCCATGCTAGATATAAACGCATTCTATGTGAATACCTTTTTTTCTGATTAAAGTTTCTCCCAACCTCACTCGTAGCGTCGTTTTAGCATTTAAATCAAATCCCAATATCATCAGGGACCAACAATAATCAAAGAAGCCCATTACCATATGTGAAAACAAGAATAATTTTTACCCCAATAAGGACTTGAACATTGGACACATAATTATTGTACCAAAGCGTTACCAACTACGCCACTGAAGGTCTAAAAGATAAATTAACCTTGAAGTTTAGCTATTATACTAGGAATGAACTTATTCTATCTGAATGCCTTTTAGTTGATATTAAACTTTCTCCCTTCGTTACTCGAGGCTTAGTTTTCTCATTTAGTCCAAATCCCAATCTCTTTAGGTACCAACAATAATAAAAGAAGCACAATGCCATATGCGAAAGCATGAATTATTATTGCCCAAACCAGGACCTGAACCTAGAATACATAATTTTTGTGCAAGGTGCTACGCACTACACCACATAAGGTCTAAAAGAGAATCCGACCTTATAGCTCAATTGTTATATAAGGAATGAATGCATTCTCTTTGAATGCATATTTGTTCAAATTGCAATTTCTCTCAACCTCACTCGTGGCTTCATTTTCGCATTTAATTCAAATCTCAATCTCATTAAGGACTAACAATAATCAATGAAGAAGATTTCCAAATGGGAAAGTACTAACCATTTTTACCCCAACAAGGAATGGAACCTAGAACATACAATTATTGTACCAAAACCCTACCAACTAAACCACAGAAGGTCTAAAAGAGAAATCAACCTTTCAGCTTAACTACTATACAAGGAATGAATGCATTCTATGTTAATGCCGTTTTGTTCATATTACACTTTATACCAACCTAAATCGAGGTTTAGTTTTCTCATTTAATTCAAATCTCAATCTCTTTAGGTACAAACAAAAATCAAAGAAGCACATTACATGTGAAAACATGAACCGTTTTGGCCGATAAATGACTTGAACCTAGAACCAATAATAATTGTGTCAAGGTGCTACCAACTACACCATATAACGACTAAAAGAGAACGCAACCTTACAGCTTAACTGTTACAAGATTAATGAACGCATTCTCTCTGAATGCCTTTATGTTCATATTACAGTTTCTCCCAACGTCATTTAATTCAAATCCCAACCTCATTAGGGACTAACCAAAAAAAAAACGCAAATCCATATGTGAAAACATGAATCCTTTTTACCCAAACAAGGACTTGAACCTAGAACACAATGTAATTGTGCCAAGGTGCTACCAACTACACCAAAAAATGTCTAAAAGATAAGCCAACTTTTCAGCTTAAATGCTATACTAGGAATGAACGCATTCTATTTGAATGCCTTTTTGTTCATATTAAAGTTTCTCTCAATCGTACTCGTTGCTTCGAGTTTGCGTTTAATTCAAGTCCCAATCTCATTATGGACCAACAACAATCAAAGCAGCACATTACATAAATCCTTTTATCCCAAAACAGGACCTGAACTTAGGATATTTGATTATTGTGCCAAGGTGCAGCCACCTACACCACAGGGGGTCTAAAAGAGAAACAAACTTAACAGCTTTACTGCTATACTAGGAAAGAATGCATTCTTTCAGAGTGCCTTTTTGGTAATAATGTAGTTTCTATAAACCTCATTCATGGCTTCGCTTTCACAAGCAAATGTGATACCTATCTTCAAAAAGGGAAGGAGGGATACAGCTCTGAACTATAGACCTGTTTCCTTGACCAGCATAGTTTGCAAAGTTATGGAGAAACTACTAAGGAAACATATCTCTCTTCACTTGGAATCCTTCAACTTTTTGTCAGTGAGGCAACATGGCTTCAGAGAAGGTAGATCAACAGTAACAAACTTATTAGAATTTTATGATGAGGTAAGCCAAATCTTACAGGAAAGAGAGGGCTGGGCAGATTGCATATTCCTAGACTTCCAGAAAGCGTTTGACACTGTTCCACATGGGAGACTTATTAGGAAGCTGCAATCAATGGCTAGAATAGGTGGAAATGTTTTGGAATGGATAAAAACTTACTTAGAAGGAAGGGAACAGAGGGTTAGAGTAAGACACTCAGTGTCTGAATGGAGAAAAGTTAGTAGTGGAGTTCCACAGGGTTCAGTTTTAGGGCCACTTTTGTTCCTTGTATATGTAAATGACCTACCAGAGTCTGTAAATTCATTCATGAATATGTTTGCAGATGATGCAAAGATTGTGAAGAAAGTAAAAAACGAGAACAATGGTAGAGGACTTCAGGAAGATCTAAATAATCTGCATGAGTGGTCAGAAAAGTGGCTAATGAAATTCAGTACTTCAAAATGTAAGGTAATGAGAATGGGTACAAGTGCAAGAAGGCCCAAGCTTGACTACTCGGTGGCTGGAGTACAACTTCAAGAGACAGAAAATGAGAGAGATCTAGGAGTAAACATACTGGCAGATTTGTCTCCAGAAATACATATAAATGGCATAGTAAGGGCAGCATATGCATTCTTATCAAATGTAAGGGTAGCCTTCAGGCACATGGACAAGGAAATGTTCAGAAATATTTATGTAACCTATGTGAGGCCAAAACTCGAATATGCAGCCCCCTTTTGGAATCCGCACTTGAAAAAGCACATAGCTAAGCTTGAAAAAGTTCAAAGACATGCCACGAAACTGGTGCCAGAAATACGCAATCTCAGTTATGATGAGAGGCTGAGGGAATTAGACTTACCATCACTCGAAGCTAGAAGAGTGAGGGGGGATATGGTGACAGTCTTTAAATTCCTTCATGGTTATGATAGAGTGGATAGGGATCGATATTTTGATATGGCCGGCTCTAGAACTAGAGGTCATAGTTTGAAGCTTCGTAAGAAAACTTCTTCGCAGGATGTAAGGAAATACTTTTTCAGTGTAAGAGTAGTTGATAATTGGAATTGGCTAAGCGAGGAGGTAGTTAATGCTATCTCAATCCATAGTTTTAAGGACAGGTATGATAAGTATGACTAAGTATAAAATGGAACCGATCAGGAGACGGGAAGATACGAGCTTTGGGCTCTTTCCCGTAAACACAATTAGGTATTCACAATTAGGTAATCACATTTAAATCAAATCCCAAACTCATTAGGGACCATCAATAATCAAAGAGGAATATTACCATATTTGAAAACAAGAATAATTTTTATCTCAGCTATGACTATAACCTAACACATATAATTATTGAGCCAAGGTAATATCAACTACACTTAGAGAAGGCCTAAAAGAGAAACCAACCTTTCATATTAACTCCTACATTAGGAATGAACACATTCTATCTGAATGCCTTTTTGTTCATGCTTCAGTTTCTTCCAACATTCCTCGTAGCTTCGTTTTCTCATTTAATTCAAATCCCAATCTCTTTAGGGTCAACAATAATCAAAGAAGCACATAAGCATATTTAAAAATATGAATCATTTTTACCCCAACATGGACATGAATCTAGCACACATAGTTATTGCTCACAGAAAGCCTAAGGTGCAACCAACCTTACAGCTTAACTGCTATACCAGGAATGAAGGCACTATATCTGAATGCCTTTTGGTTCACATTACAGTTTCTCCAAACCTCACACATGGCTTTGTTTTCGCATTTAATTCAAATCTCTATCACATTATGGACCAACAATAACCAAAGAAGCACATTATCAGATGTGAAAACATGAATCATTTTTTAACCAACCTTAACTTGATCCTAGGACGTATAATTATTGTGCCAACGAGCAATCAACTATACCAGATAAGGTCTAAAAAAAAATCTTACAGCTTGACTAATATACTAGGAATGAACGCATTCTATCTGAATACCTTTTTCCCCATATTACAGAGTCTCCCAGCCTCACTCGTGGCTTCGTTTTTACATTAAATTCAAATCGCAACCTCATTAAGGACGAATAATAATCAAAGAAGCCCATTACCATATGTGAAAACATGAATTATTTTTACCCCAACAAGGACTTGAACGTAGGACACATAATTATTGTACCAAAGTGTTACCAACTACACCACAGAAGGTGTAAAAGAGAAACCAACCTAATAGCGTGAATGCCTTTTTGTTCATATTACAGTTTCTTTCAACCTCACTCATGGCTTCGTTTTCGCATTTATTTCAAATCCATATCTCATTAGGAACCAACAGTCATCAAAAAAGTAAATTATCATATATGAAAACATGGATCATTTTTACCCAAACAAGGACTTTAACCTAGAACACATTATTATTGTGCCAAGGTGCTATCAAGTACACTACATAAGGGCTAAAGGAAAACCCAACCTTACAACTTAACTGATATACTAGGAATGAACGCATTATATCTGAATGCCTTTTTTATCATATTAAGGTTTCTAACTTTCTCAGTTAATATTAATATTTCTGTATAGAATGGAATCACTTTTATTATTGGTGTTGTAGTTTTTTATGTTATTATTTTAATATTATATTAATTTTGGTCATTATTGTTACAATTCTTATTGATTTTCCTATTTTGGTCATTATTGTTAATATTGTTATTATAATTCTTTTTCATTTCCTTATTGTTACTATTGATAATATATATGCAATTTCTTTTAATATTTGCATTTTGGACAAATAGTTGCAATTTTGTTATTATGACAACTTTGTTCATTATGGTTGCCATTGTGTTTTTTATAGCTATATTGGTCATTTTTGCTACTATCGCTCATTTTAATTATTTTTTATAGTTATTAATGATTATGTTGTTACTATTTTTATCATTATTGCTTTCCCAGTTAAAATTTATATTTCTGTAAAGAATGGAATTACTTTTATTATTGGTGTTGCAGTTATTTATGTTATTACTTTGATAATATATCAATTTTGGTCATTATTGTTACAATTCTTATTGATTTTGCTATTATGGTCATTATTGCTTATATTCTTATTATAAATTATTTTTTTTCATTTTCTTATTGTTGCTATTGATAATATGAATGCAATTTTTTTTAATATTTGTATTTTGGACAATTAATTGCAATATTGTTATTATTACAAATTTGTTCATTATTGTTGACATTGTTGTTTTTATTGCTACTTTGGTCGTTATTGTTACAATCGCTCTTTTTAATTATTTTTTTTTATATTGTTAATAATAATGATGTTGTTACTATTTTTATCATATTATTTCCCCATGTATTTCTAACTTTCTGAGTTAATATAAATGTTTCTGTAAAGTATGGAATTACTTTTATTATTGGTGCTGCAGTTATTTTTGTAATTATTTTGATATTTTTACAATTTTGGTCATTATTATTAAGATTCTTATTGATTTTGCTATTTTGGACATTATTTTTTATATTGCTGGTGTAACGGAATTTTTTTCTTAACTATTTTGATATTTTGGATTTTTTCAATTATTTTAGTTTGAATTGCCACACTTATTGCTAATATAAGTATTTGTTGCTACTATTGCTAATATGAATGCATTTGCTTTTAATATAGGAATTTTGGACAAATAGTTGCAATTTTGTTATTATTACAACTTTGTTCATTATTGTTGCCATTGTTGTTTTTATAGATATTTTGGTCGTTATTGTTACTATCACTCTTTTTAATTATTGTTTTCTATATTGTTAATAATGATGATGTTGTTGATATTTTCATCATCAGTGTTCCTCCATGTATTTCTAACTTTCTGAGTTAATATTAATGTTTTTGTAAAGAATGGAATTACTTTTATTATTGGTGTTGCAGTTATTTTTGATATTTTCATATTATTACAATTTGGTCATTATTGTTACAATTCTTATTGATTTTGCTATGGTGTTCATTATTGTTTATAGTGCTGGCATTACTGATTTTTTTTCTCATTTTCTTAACAATTTTGATTGTTCGGACTTTTTCAATTATTTTCGTTAGAATTGCCATAGTTAATGCTAATATAAGTATTTATCGTTACATTTGCTAATATGAATGCAATTGCTTTTAATATGAGTACTTTAGACAAGTAGTTGCAATTTGGTTATTACAACTTTTTTCATTATTGTTGCCATTGTTGTTTTTATAGCTATTTTGGTCATTATTGTTACTATCGCTCTTTTTAATTATTTTTTATAGTTATTAATGATTATGTTGTTACTATTTTTATCATTATTGTTTTCCCAGTTAAAATTAATATTTCTGTAAAGAATGGAATTACTTTTATTATTGGTGTTGCAGTTATTTATGTTATTATTTTGATATTATATTAATTTTAGTCATTATTGTTACAATTCTTATTGATTTTGCTATTATTGTCATTACTGTTCTATTCTTACTATATTTTTTTCATTTTCTTATTGTTACTATAGACAATATGAAGGCAATTGCTTTTAATGTTTATAATTTACATATAGTTGCAATTTTCTTATTATCAACTTTGTTCATTATTGTTGCCATTGTTGTTTTTATAGTTATTTTGATCGTTATTGTTACTTTCACTCTTTTTAATTTTTTTTTTATAATTAATAATGATTATGTTGTTGCTATTTCTATCATAATAATTTTCCTATGTATTTCTTACTTTCTTAGTTAATATTAATATATCTGTAAAGATTGGAGTTACTTTTATTATTGGTGTTGCAGTTATTTTGATATTATGCTGATTTTGGTCATTATACTCACAATTCTTATTGATTTTGCTATTTTGGTCATTATTGTTTATATTGCTGGTATGACTGATTTTATTTCATTTTCTTAACTATTTTGACATTTCGGATTTTTTTTCAAATTTTCTCGTTATAATTGCCACACTTGTTGCTAATATAAGTATTTATTGTTACTATTGCTAATATGAATGCAATTGCTTTTAATATATATATTTTGGACAAATAGTTGCAATTATGTTATTATTATAACTTTGTTCATTATTGTTGCCATTGTAGTTTTAAAAGCTATTTTGGTCGTTATTGTTACTAAGGCTCTTTTTAATTATTTTTTTCTATATTGTTAATAATATTGATGTTGTTACTATTTTATCATCATTACTCCCCCATGTATTTCTAACGTTCTGCTTTAATATTAATATTTCTGTAAATAATGGAATTATTTTTATAATGGGCGTTGAAATTTTATTTGTAATTATTTAGATATTATTACAATTTTGGTAATAATTGTTACAATGTTTATTGATTATGCTATTTTGGTCATTATTGTTTATTTTGCTGGTATAACTGATATTATTTCATTTTCTTAACTATTTTAATTTTTCGGATTTTTTTCAATTATTTCCGTTGGAATTGCCACACTTATTGCTAATAAAAGTATTTATTGTTACTATTGCTAATATGAATGCAATTGCTTTTAATATATGTATTTTGGACAAATAATTGCAATTTTGTTATTAGTACAACTTTGTCCATTATTGTGATTATTGGTGTTGGAGTCATTTTTATTATTATTACAGCTTTGTTCTTTATAGGTATTATTCTTGTTTTTATTGCTATTTTGGTCGTTATTGTTACTATAGCTCTATTTAATAATGTTTTTTTTTCTTTATTGCTAATAATGTTGATATTATTGCTATTTTTATCATTATTGTTACCATTAGTGTAATTAGTATAATTTGTTTATAATCGTTACTGTAGGTTTTATTATCGCTAATATATTGATAATATAAGTTATTTTTTAATCATCATCATCATCCATATAACTAAAAAGTTTTTGCTTGAATTCTCCTGTGTATTTCAAAGTTCTGTAGTTAATGTTAGTAATTATGTAAAAAAATGCAATTATTGGTGTTGCAGTTACTTTTTTATTTATTTATTTATTTATTTATAATTGAAATTCTAATTTTGTATTTGTATTTTGGTCACTATTGATAATATTGCTTGTTTTACTAATATTTTTTTTCAATATAAATATTTTTTTATTTCTAATTTTTTAATTATTTTCGTTAGAATTGCCATACACAATACTATTATTAGTTGATATTTTAATCATTGCTAATATTAATATAATTGCTTTTAATATAGGTGTTTTGATCAAATAGTTACAATGTTGTTATTATTGCAATTACGTTTTTATTGTTACTATTGTTCATCTATTGCTATTTTGGTCGTTATTGTTGCTATTCTATTTTTGCTGATATTTAAAAGATATTTGTTAGAATTGCTCTATTTTCTACATAACATAATGGTTACTGGTGCAATTTATATTATTATTGACATTTCTCCTTTATTAATACTTTTCTAAAATTATTGCTTGTTTTGTCTTTTCAATTATTGCTTTACTTATTATTTTAATTTTTTCTTAATATTCACGGACCATTTTTGCAATTTCTATTATTCATTTTAATACTGATGTTATAATCGCATTTTTTTAACTTTTTTTCAGTACTGCAGATATTTTTGATATTTTGGTAATTAATATTATTTTTCATTTCGTTTTGCAATTTTGCACATAATTATTACCTCTGGTTATAGGTGTTTTTTTAATTAGCATTGCTACTTTTTCTGTTATGAATGACTTCATTTCTTCATGCAATTTTGCATATAATTATCAATTTTGGTTATATTGGTACTTTTTATTTTATTAGTATTGCAGATCATTTTATTATAAATATATTTTTATCATTAATATTCTTATTTCTAGTGGAAGATATTTTGTATCTTAATTCTCCTATTTGAATGTAATTTTAGTATATAATGTTACTGTTTCTGTAAGGATCGCAATTGCTTTGATTATTAATGTTAGAACCATTTATTGTTATTATTACAACTTTATTGATGTTATCACTATTTTTATCATTATTCTTACAATAAGAGTTATTATTACTATTTTGCTCATAATTGATACTATTGGTTTTAATATTGCATTTTTGATCAGTATTGCTGCTTTTGCTGGTATAAGTGCTTTTTTCATCATTAACATTATTCTTATTTTTAATGGATAAAGAGTTTTTATTTGAATTCCACTAAGTCATACTCATTTTCTTTGTTGAATTTAATATTAATGCTAATTTTTTTTTATATAATGTTGCTATATCTGTAAAGAACGCAGATGCTTTGTATATTGGAGTATGAGTTGTTTTTGTTATTATTACAACTTTGTTCTTTGTAGGTACTATTCTTGTTTTTGTTACTATTTTGGTCGTTATTGTTACTAATGCTTTTATTGATAATATTCTTTCTTTATTGCTAATATATTGTTCCTTTTCTAAAATTATTGCGTGCTTTGTCTTTTAACTATTACTTCTCTTATTATTTAATTTTGATTTTAATATTTATTGGCCTTACTTTGCCATTTTTAAAATATATTTTTTTATTATTGGTTATCATCTTATATTTTTACTTTTTTGTCAGTACTGCAAATATCTTTGATATTTTAGTAAATACTATTATTTTTCATATATCATTGCAATTTTTCCGTTATAAATATTTTTTTCATAAAAAATATAATTCTTATTTCTAGTGGCTAAAGAGTTTTTGTTTCATTGCCCCTATTTATCTTTATCATAGTGCAAAATATCTGTAAAGAATGCAAGTGCTTTGATAATTAGACTTAGCGTCATTTTAGTTATCATTACAACTTTGTTCATTATAGTTGCTGTTTTTGTTTTTATTGCTATTTTGGTCATTATTGTTACTATCACTTTTTTTAGTGATGTTTTTCTTTATTGTGAATAATGTTGATATTATTACTATTTTTATCATTATTGTTAAAATTAGTGTTGCTATTAAAATTTTATTCAGAATTGTTACCGTAGATTTTATTGTTTTTTCGATTAGTATTGCTGCTTTTGCTGGTATAAGTAATTTTTGTTCATCATCATCATTATTCTTATATTTAATAGTTAAAGAGTTGATGATTGAATGATCTTCATGCATTGCCCACTTTTCGTAATTAATGTTTATATATCTGAATACACTACAAATGCTTTGATGAATGGTGTTGTAGTTATTTTTGTTGTTATTTTGTTATTATTACAACTTTGGTCTTTATATTTGCAATACCTGTTTTTATTGCTATTTTGTCCATAATTGTGATTATTGCAGGTATTACTGATATTCATTCCATTTCATTACTATTTTGTTTTACTGATTTTCATTTTTTTTTCATATTATTAGTAGTTAGTGTTGCTATTAATGATATTAATACAATTGATTTCAATATTGGTATATTGCTGATATAGTTGCAATTTTTTTATTATTACAATTTCATATTTATTGTTACTATTGTTGTTTTATTGCTATTTTAGTCGTTATTGCTTCTATTGGTAAATTTTTTGGTTCTTTCAATATTTTATATTTCCTGATAATTAAAAGATATTTGTTAGTATTGCTCTATATACTGCAAACCATAAAGGTTACTGGTACAATTTATATTATTATTGATTTTTTTCCATTATTATTACTCTTTCTAAAATAATTGCTATTTTGTCTTAATTTTTGCTTTTTATTCACGGGCCCAATTTTGTTAATTTTATTATTTCTTTTATTATTGAGGTTATCATTGTATATTTTTGACTTATTTGTCAGAACTGCAAATGCTTTTGATATTTCTGTAATTACTGATATTTTTTATTCATCTTTGCAATTTTGCGCATAATTATTGCTATGTGTTTTAATAATGCTCCTTTGATCAATATTGCAACTTTTTCTCTAATAAATTATATTTTCATCATTAATAAAACTTGAATTATAGTGGCTAGAGAGGTTTTGTTTGAATATCCAAATTTATCTTCAATCTTCGTAGAAAATTTCTGTAAAGACTGGAAAGTGCTTTGAATATTGCTGTTGGAGTCATTTTTATTATTATAACAGCTTTGTTCTTTAGAGGTATTATTCTTGTTTATATTGCTATTTTGATCGTTATGTTACTATAGCTCTCTTTAATAATGTTTTTCTATATAGTTAATAATGTTGATATTATTATTTTTATCATTATTGTTACAATTAGTGTTATTATTAGAATATTGTTCATAATTGTTACTGTAGGTTTTGCTTATGAAAAAAAAAAGAGTCACAAGCTCTTAGCTTCCCGTTTCCTGGTCGGTTCCATTTTGTACTTAGTGATACTTATCATAATTGTACTTAAAACTATGGATTGCATTAACTACCTCCTAGCTTAGCGAATTCCAATTATCAACTACTCTTACACTAAAAAAGTAATGTACTTCCTTACATCCTGCAAAGAAGTTTCCTTGCGAAGCTGCAAACTATGATCTCTAGTTTTAGTGTCAGCCATATCAAAATATCGATCCCTATCCACTCTGTCCTAACCATGAAGGAATTTAAAACCGTCACCATATCCCCCCCTCACTCTTCTAGCTTCGAGTGATGGTATGTCTAATTCCATTAGCCTCTCATTATAAGTGAGATTGCTTATTTCAGGCACCAGTTTCGTGGCATGTCTCTGAACTCTTTCCAGCTTAACTACATGCTTTTTCAAGTGCAAATTCCAAAAGGGGGCTGTATATTTAAGCTTTAGCCTCACACAGGTTACATAAATATTCCTGAGCATTTACTTGTCCATGTGCCTGAAAGCTACCCTTACATTTGCTAAGAAACCATATGCTGCCCTTACTATGCCATTTATATGCATTTCTGGAGACAAATCAGTTGGTATGTTTACTCCAAGATTTCTCCCATTCTCTGTCTCTTGAAGTTCTACTCCTGCCATTGAGTAGTCAAGCTTGGGCCTTATTCCAATGTACCTATTCTCATTACCTTACATTCTGAAGTAGTGAATTTCATTAGCCACCTTTCTGACCACTCATGCAGACGATTTAGATCCTCCTGAAGTTCTCTACCATTATTCTCGTTTCTTACTTTTTTCACAATCTTTGCATCATCTGCAAACATATCATGTATGAATTAACAGACTTTGATAGATCATTTACATATACAAGGAACAAAGGTGGCCCTAAAACTGAACCCTGTGTAACACCACTACTAACTCTTCCATTTAGACACTGAGTGTCTTACTTTAATCCTCTGTTCCCTTTCTTCTAAGAAAGTTTTATTCATTCCCAACATTTCCACCTATTATTGCGATTGTATGTAGATCCTTAATAAGTCTCCCGTGTGGGACAGTGTCAAATGCTTTCTGTAAAATTCGGCTTACCTCATCATATAATTATAATAAGTTTGATAATGTTGATCTACCTTCTCTGAAGCGATGTTGTCTCACTGACATATAGTTGAAGGATTTCGAGGTGAAGAGAGATATATTTCCTTAGTAATTTCTCCATAACTTTGCAAACTATGGTGGTCAAGGAGACAGATCTATAGTTTAGAGCCATATCCCTCCTTCCCTTTTAGAAGAAAGGGACCACATTCACTTGTTCAAGCATCTTGGAATCTCCCCTGACTCCAGCGACTTTCCAAATACGATACTTAGTGCCACTGATATCGATTTAGTGCATTTCTTAAGTACATAAGGGGATATATCATCAGGACCTGTAGCTTTATGGGCATCTAACTCCATCAGCACTTGGCATACCTCTGTGGCTGAAAAGCCGATGTTTTCTAATCCCGTCCCATGAGCTACTATCTTTGCAATCTGAGGGGGTGGGAATTTTCTACTGTAAACACTGACCGAAACTTCTTATTCAATTCTTCGTAGATCTCTTCAACGGTCTCAAAAATGCTTCCATCCGCTCTCTTTAGCTTTAAAACCTGTTCTTTTTCCTTCAATTTTCCTATAGAAAGAATTGGGATATTCTTTAGCCTTCTTGGCTATATCCTTTTCATAGTCTCTCTCTGCCATTCTTCTTTTACTCAGGTATTCATTTCTTGCTATTTTATAAGTCTGCTAGCCATTTATGTTTTTTCTCCTCCTATACTTTTTCAGCATTTCTCTCGCCACTCCTTAGCTCTCTTGCACTCATTATTGAACCATTTCTCACTAGCATGAATGACTCATATTTTCGTGGAAGGTATGCAACAATCAACTATCTTCCCATATTTCTCATAAAGATGTGTAAATTTCTTGTACAAATTTGTTGTTAAATAAGGTCCTCCAGTCAATAACTGCAAAATGCTAATTAGTTTTGATGTAATATTTCAGATAGTTCCTCCTCATGGCCTCTACTTTCAGGCAGAACATCTTCGATGATATACTCCATCAACAACACACAGTGGTCACTCTTTCCAATATTTTTTTTCAATATCCAACACATTATCTGTGAATATTAGATCAAGCAGCAATGGCTCATCCCCACCCCTGGCCCTCTTTGGTTCCAGTGCATATTGGTGTAGGATATTCCCTTGTACACAATCTAGGATTCTTGCCCCCAATGAGTCCTTGCCACTGTGTGGGTCAAAATTTATCCAATCTATCTCTATGATTACAATCTCCCATAATAAAATTCCTACATTTTCTCTCCCTTGCAATGTTAACAACTGAGTTTATGACTTCAACAGTACCTATCTGACTTTCCACATAAACTTTTAGCCTATGTTGGTTCTTTGGTGGATTATATACAATAATTATTATAATGCTCTCTGACCCAGTGTTTATGCGAGCAACAAGAAATTCCTTTAACACACATGTTTTTCAACCCATAATATTCTGAAGCACTTAGGAAAAACTGTGACACTGTTTATGTCCTCACTTAACTTAGTCTCTGTAACTGCTATTATATCTGTCTTACTGTTGTGAATCCTATCTTTTAATTCTACTGCCTTACCAGGTTTTCCATTAGCATTTGTGTACAGCAATCTTAATGAGGCGTCATCTCCTAATCTTCTTTCATTATCTTCTCTATCTCCCCTTTGCTTGGAGGAACTTTTGAGACAAAAACTTTTCCTCTTCTTAATTTCTTTCCTCATTTAACCTTCTAGCCTCTTGCAACAAGTTTTTTATCCTTTCCATCTCTTCCTGTGTTCTGTATGGTCTAATGAACACTGTTTTGAATTCTTAAAGATCTTTTAGGTCTGTTTTCCTTATCAATATTTCTGTGTCCCCTCTCTCAAAGTTTACTGCCGTTGGTCTTTGCTTTCCCTCCCTAGAATATTTACCAAGTTGGTGAATGTTTACAATATCCTCTGGACCACATAATACTCCAAGCTCCTTATCAGATCTAGAACCCTAGCTTTATTTTGTTCAAATCTCCCCTGCCATGTTGACTCCTGGGATTCACTTATGCCTCAAATTACCACTGTATTCTCTTTCTTAAGTGCCTGTTTAATCAGTGGATTAGCCCTTTCCATCACGTCTTTAATTTTTTCTATTACTGTTCTTTATGGTCAAACGTTTATATGCTTTCCAGTGCCACTACCCTCACAGTCTCTTTTACTGCCACATTACCCTTTAGTGCATCTGCAAAGGAAGTTTTCATGGCATCAACTTCCTTATTCAGCTCCTGAAACTTTTCTAAACAGTTTCATGTTTTCCTTTATCTGGACATTCCAAGTTGCAATCTCCCCTCTCTTAAAAGAGAGCAGTAAACTCACATTTAATTCACTCAGGTTATCATTCAGCTGTTTATTGTTATCTTCTTGTTTAGAAATTCTGGTTTCTAGTTCACCCTTTTCTCTTTCCAACTTCTTTATTTATTTTCTAGTTCTTTTCTCTTTTGCCCTTGTGCTTTATTTGCTTCCTCCAAAAAAATTCACGTCAGCCGCTATATAAGAGTAAAAAGTAAATATGAATAAAAACTAAAATGATATTGCCTCTGAATGTAGCCTTATAATTCCTGGGCTTTTTTTTTTTATGCACTGCTTGGAAAATGTCAAATTACTTCTTGTTAGTACACCGAAGACCTTTTCCATAACAGCTGTCTTGAAAGTATTACCCAAGAGTGAATAGTCTGTCCTTGGATATGCATGGCCAATATACATTAACTTGCATATCTCCAGCTTAAATGGCATTTGCCTTGTTTCAGACCATTCCCTTAGCCTGAGTAAGTCTGCTTGGAGTGTCTCAATCTCTTCAGGACTGCTCACGTTAGCTCCGGGTGCTTTATCATTTTGCATATTGAGAGATCGCACTCAGTGGATCATTATGTCATTGCAAAAAAAAAAAAAAAAGTTGGACCAAGGACTGATCCTCGTGGAACTCCAAAAATGACTGAGGCCCCAGTCAGAGATAGCTCCATTTATGAATACTCGCTGTTTTCTATTCTTTAGCCAGTTTTCAATCCAGAGTGTAGTTTCACTGTTGATACCTGGTGCACACACCTTTGACAGTAACCTGAGCTAAGGAACTTTGTCAAATACCTTTTGAATGTCTAGATAAAGAAGTTGGTAAGGCATGATCTGCATTGCCTGAGGCCATGATGTGAATCTAGAATTTAGTTCTGATTTTCTAGATCTTCGACAACCCTATCTACATTTATTCCTTCTAACATCTTTCCACAATGGATGTCAGGCTAGCTAGATGGTAATTCTCAGGACATACTTTATTCCTTTCTTAAAAATTAAGGTTATATCAGCTAATTTCCAGTCTTCTGGCACATGGTCCAGCACTTCTTTTAAAACTCTGGGAAGGTTCCATCCGCTCAGAAAACCTACATGCATTTATCCGTAAATTTCTACTGCTACCTTTTCTAGCGTACATCTGAAGGTGTCGAGATACTTTCCTTCAGGAACCAGGGTGGGGCTTGCATCTTCTAGTGTATAGACTAGGGTAAAATTGTCTATTAAGGTGATGGTTATATATAAAATGGAGACTTTTATTAAGCATGATGGATACTTCAGGATCCAATACCTTTAAAAGGTTTCAGCCTATTTACAAGGCAGAAAATCTTCAAAGGACGCTCTTTGCATTGTGATGCCACCCTAATTTCTTCATTTCTCTTGGCAGCCTTGATGAGAGACTTCACTTTCCTACAAGCAGTCCAAAAGGTGTTCATATCAATCTGGCTCTGACTCCCTTTAGCCCTCCTGTATAACACTTCTCTTTTATTGCAGAAGCTATACCGTTACGATATCATACAATGAGCAGCGTGGTACCCCTCATGTTCAAAGATCAGGAATAATTGTAAACAAGCTTCTAAACAGCTGCAAACGTGAACAACTTTTAACAACCAAAGAGATGGGAACTAAACAAGAAACACAGCATTAATAACTTCATAAAAGTACATGGATTTGGCAAGAAAAGCCAACATGTAAAATAAATCTCTAATAGACAGAAGAGAAATCAAGAATTAAAATTTAGATACTAGAAAGTGGGTTTACATAAACACTGGTTAGACAGCAAGAAGAAAAAGAAAATGAAGTATTTCACCTCCTGAGTTATGTCTCAAGAGAGAAGCAATTATGGTGTATATCTCTTGTGGCAGAAAAGGGGATAAAGAATAAACTCTGGTGCAGTCAAGAGAGTGAAAAAGAACACCACTCATAAATGATGTGCAAGTAAAAGATCACATAAGTAATAAAAAGACTAAGAACAATATATACGAGCAAAGTACAATCTGGAATGCAGGAAATAGAAAGAGAACAAAACGAAGAGGACAGGAAAGGAGAGTTGGGAGCCTACTGCCATGGCCATCTGATGCTGTGAACAAGGGATCTTAGCTCTGTAAGAAAGGCAACTTGACACAAGTATATAATCATGCAAATTGATATGGTTACATATGCTTACTCCATGCATGCAAGGAGTAAGCGATTAAATTTGGGAACCACTCATATTCTACAGGATATGGTTGGCTCTCAAGTTACATTATGAATACGATAATGCATCCACTAATTTTTACCTCATTAGCATTATTCAATGTGTTAGCATAACTGATAAGGTATACGGTTATTTTCTTTTTACATGTGGATATTAATTTCATCTCAGTCTCTATATAAGTGTAATGAGCTTTCGATTTACGCGAGTTTAAATTACACAAATTTGGATTAGTGCGTCTACAAATTTATAGTAAAAAAAATTTTAAATACACGTTCAATGCAAGCGAGAAAAAACGATTCAGTTTAGTGACTACGGGATCGCCTAGGAGGCATTTTCCCGCCATGCTGACATGTGCTTCAGTCTCTCTTCACCCAGTATACTGTGTAGTTATATCGCTTGTTCTAACAGTTGTTTTGGTAAGCTTTGTATTTCCTGTGCTCTTTTGTGGCATTTTTATTCATTTATCATGGCCACATGATTTTATTCATTTATCATGGCCAGTACACACCCAGGGAAAGACTGTAGAAGAGCTCCTGCTCCCAAATGAGAGAGAAAGTCTATAAACCTTGAAGTAATATTGCAAGTGTTGGCCCATTGCAAGCATAGTGAATGTATAGCTGCTATAAAACAATCGATGCAACTCAGTGAAAGCACATGCGTACCATACGTGAAAATGCGGATAAAATTAAAAAAAGTGCAACAGCTGGTGTTAGTTTAAGTTCAACAAGGTCTTCATATTTGCGATCGGATATTATGGAGAGAATGGAAAAAATGCTATGTACATGGATGAGCATAAAGAACAAACAGCAAACAAACTTGCCGTACAATATTGAATAGGAAAAAGGAAGTGAGATTCACGAACATTTGAAATCTCAGGTGGAAGGCGAAGTAGTAATACCCTTTGCTGCGAGTCCTGGCTGGTTTGCAAACTTTCAGGGTAGATTTGGTTATCACAATCGAAAAACACAAGACGAGAGCGCATCACCTGATTTTGAGGTGGTAAAGCGGTTTCCTACCAAATTAAAGGCCATCATAGAGGAAGGGGAATATACAGCAAAGCAGATTTTTAATATGGATGAAACTGCTTTAAATTGGAACGGATGCCAGAAAGGACATATATTTCCATATAACAAAAACGTGCTTCAGGCTACAAGGCAACAAAAGATCGCTTTACACTGCTGCTTGGTGCTTACGCCGAGAGCGACAAAGTTGAAGCCTGTAATGATTTTTCACTCAGAAAACTCGTGAACTAAAGGGTCACTATAAAGAGTTACTTCTGGTGCACTGGTAAGCAAATAGAAAGGGATGGATGACTGGGAGTATTTTAAAATATTATTTCTGGACGCATCTCCCAAGTGAGTTAAGAGTTCTATTGCAAGGGTCAGGATATACCCTTCAAAATTCTTCTCGTGTTCGGTGATGCACCAGCCCATCCTCCATCAATTGCCGATCTTAACCCGAATATAAAAGTTGTGTCTCTAACGCCAATACAACATCACTACTCCAACCAATGGACTAGGGGGTAATGCAGATGATGAAATCTCATTACCTTAAGAATTCTTTTAAAGACCTTAGCAGGAAGACTGACGTCAGCATGGCTGACCTTGAGATAGCAGCTGATGCCTCGGATCTCTCGGTAATAGAGGAAATGAAAAATGTGGCAAAGAATTACTGGAGAGAGTTCAACATAAAGAATGCCGTGTGATTTGCGAAGGATTCTTGGGCTGAAGATACATATTTGTGTTTGAATGGGTCATGGAAGGAGGTTTGCCAGCAACTTGTAAACTCACTCACGGGTTTTAATCTCAATGATTAGCTTTCAAAGACGTGACTTGAGCGTGTTCAGCTCGCACAAGGTGTGATGAATATCAGACGTTGCTGAGGATGCTGTGATGCCCTGCTTGCTTCCTACACAGAGGAATTGATTGCCGAGGATTTGGACGATATGGAAGCTAAGCGACAAAGTGAGGAGGAAAAGCAGGCAGCAGCACTTCATAAGACCCTCATGAAAGCACTGACTGTGCAAAGATTGACTCAATTTTTCCACCATATAGAGAATGCCTTGGATATTTTGGATAAGGATGATCCTAATACAGAGCGTGCAGGCTTGACATATCAAAAGATTATGGGTGATGTTGCCTGCTACAATGAACTTTTGAAAGAGAAGAGGAGGAATCCACAGCAGGCATTTTGATGCCTCCTTCTCATCCAAAACAAGTAATTCTGATGACCCTCAGCCTAGCATATCTAAGCAGTATGAATCCCAACCACAACAAGGAGTTAGCTCTCCCCCTTCCTTCTCCCTCTCCTACCGCTTGCCACCTCCTCACCGCCAACCCGCTCATCCCAGTATGCCTGTTGCCTATCATATATAGAGTGCACCTGTATAATATTTTACGTTTTTTGTTAAATCTTCAATACTGTACTACTGTATTATAGTCAGGCATTGCATAAAAAAAAAAATTAGTTTTCTAGTCTTGCTTTTGTACGTATATAGAGTGAGTATGTTTAATATTTTTTAATTACATTACTGTAATTCAGACGTTGCATAATGAAAAAAAAAGTTTTCTAGTCTTTTTAATTTTTTTGCTAGTCTTTATTTTTGCAGCTAGGGGTTCATTCTCCCTCTTCCCCCTCCTATCCTACCGCTTAAGTCACGTGCACACCGCCAGCATGCTTGACCTATGCCTGTTGCTCACCGTATATAGTGTGAGTAAATGTTTTTTTTTATTTTTGTTACAGCAATTCAGACGCATAATAAAAAAAAGTTTTTTCTAGTCTCGCTTTTGTTAACTTTTTTGTTACAGTATCCTCATTTATTTTTGCAGCTAAGGGTTAGCTCTCCTGCTTCCCCCTCCTCTTCTCCTACCGCTGAAGTGACCTGCTCACTGCCACCACGATCGCCCCATGCCTGTTGCTCATCGTATATAGTGAGTAGAATGTCTTTTATATATTTTTTTTCATTACGGTAATTGAGGTATTGCATACTGACTAAAAAAAATCGAGTTTTCTAGTGTTCCTTTTGTTTACTTTTTTATTTCATCTTTATTTACATATGCAGATAGGGTTCAATCTCACGCTTCCCCCATCTCTTCTCCTACCGCTAAGTCACATGCTCACAGACTCCATGCCTGTTGTTCATCGTATATAGTGAGTAGAATGTCATTTATATATTTTTTTTCATTACAGTAATTCAGGCGCTGCATAATGAATAAAAAAATCTTTGTTTACATTTGCAGATAGGGGTTTGTTCTACAACTTACCCCTCCTCTTCTACCGCTTAAGTCAACCGCTAACCGCCACCATGCACGTCCCAGTATTCCTGTTGCCCACCGCATAATAGAGTGAGTTAATTTGTTTACTCTATAGAATTTGTTTGTAAATCTGTATATATTTAATATTGTACACTACTGTACTTGTATTTTAATTTACAAAAGTTCAGGTATTTCAGCTTTGTTATGTACTCGTAAAATATGTTTTACGTAGCTTATTTCTTTGGCATAGTGTGTTCATGTACGTTTGTAGAAGGTATCTATGCTTATTTACATTATTCCTTAAGGAAATTGAACATTTGAATGTGGTTTGAGAACCTATCCTTGCATTAATTCGAGAGGAGACTGTATAAGAATAAATATGAAAAGCAAAGCATGAAAACCATGGTACTAGAAGAACACACATGACAAGAGTAATTTTCATTACTGTGAACGGTTTATTAAGAACTTTGTCACGATAACGTTACAGAAATTGTAGTGACCACGTCAATGAGGATCCAACACATGTAATGAAACTGCTTAACTAACAGAGAATGAATACAATGGTGTCTCTTTGGTTAGGAATCTTACCCAGTTATCCATAACTATACAATTATACCAAATACACTTGTCAGACTTTTACTTACTTCTTACAGTGAGACTCAACTGTGCTGTCTTTTAACATCCTCATGACTTATTTTCTGTAAAAAATAACTAAACAATTATTTATTTCCATTTTGTACAATGGTTATTCTAAACGTAAAAGTAACTTATAAATAGACATGTAATTAAACTAATAAATAAGAGGGTAATACATATACTTAAATTAAATGTAGCTTTCATAGACAATAATAATGATGTAATAAAAATGTTAACAATAATGTTAATAGTAAAGTAGTAATAACACTAGATACAGTATTGTTATTATCTGCATCATTCCATATGTGTTTTCCTTACAATGAGAATAATTAGTTCTTAACGAGCAGCAACTATTTGTCCAAAAGAAAAATAAGTAGTTTGTCTTTGAAAGCTGTGAAGGAGGATGCATTTTTAAGATGCTCTGGAATATTGTTCCAGTGTTGGCCCTTTGATAGTGATCATCTTTGAACCTGCTTCTGTGTTTGTTCTGTGAATAAAGAGCTCACTGCTCTGTCTTGTGTTGGTTCCCCTTATATTCCTGACTGTTTTTAAATCAAATAACCAGCTAGGATAATGGTCCAAAATTTTGAATACAAAAACATAAATAGCATAATCGACCTTGTTTTCTGCCCACAGCCACCCAAGTTTATTGAGAGCTGGTGTGATGTGGTCATATTTTCTTATACCTACCAGGGCAACTTGAGCTGCAAAATTAATAAGCTTCTGTATTCTGTTTATCTGAGTCTTAGAGGTAGCTCCCCAAACAGTTGTGCAGTAATTAATGAGACTTAGGGCTAGAGATTCAACAACAGTTATTCGAGTGGTAGTCTCAAAATTGTCTTTTATTCGTGATAAGTACATTAATGTTCCTGTAAACTTTTTGCATACTTTATCTATGTGGGAATCAAACAACATGTAGTTATCAAAGTGAATTCCTATATTTTTAACTGTTTTGCTAGGTGTGATAATATTGTCGCAAAAATCAATTGTTGTTTTCTGGAATTTGTGCTATATGGAACCTTGAACCAATAAACATGCATTGTGTTTTACTTTCGTTAATTAACAGCCCAATTTCTTGGAAATAGGTTTTAATTTTTGACAAAGTGTTTTCTGCTCTTAAAGTTAGCTCTGGGAGATTATTATACCACCACTAAGGAGTAGTTGAGTGTCATCTGCATATTGTACGACTAGACAGTCAGAAATGAAAGAAGATAGATAATTTACGTAAATGGAGAAGAGGATAGGATCAAGTACTGATCCCTGTGGAACACCAAATGATACATTTTTTGGCATAGAGATAATGTTGTAAAGACATACAGACTGTTTACGATTAGACAGATACTCGCTAAACCAGCTCGGATCAATATTTAGGTTAGTACATTTACTTAAAAGAATTTCATGGTTTACACTGTTGAAGGCTTTTGATAAGTCTCATAATACAAGCAGAGATATTTTTTTCATATCTATATTATTATAGATACTATTCGCAACTTTGAACAGTGCAGTTTCCGTTGAGAGTTTCGGTCTGAAACCATGTTGGTTAATAGATAATAGTCTATTTGACTCTAAATATGACATAAGTTGGCATGCAACAATTTTTTCTAATATTTTAGAGAAAATGGGTAGCAGGGAAATGGGATGATAGTTTGTCACATCTTCTCTGTCCCCCTTTTTATGCAGAGGTATTACATGTGATATTTTCCAAGAGTTAGGAAACTTTTTAGTAACAATGGAAGTGTTCATAATAGTTAGAATATAAGATACAATCATGGGTAGAGTATCTTTGATGAACTGAAATGGTATACCATCTGGACCATAAGAGCCAGAGTTTCTTAGGCTTTTTATGGTAAGAATTAGGGTAGCACAATCGATAGGATTTATCTTGAAGTACTCTCTTGTGTTTACATTGGAAAAATTGTCATTTAAGCAATTACTCATATTCACCGAGTTGATGTTTTCTTGTATTTATATTTGCCAACGTTAGCAAAATAGTTATTAAAGTTTTCCGCTTTGTCTTTCAACGCCGTAATATTTTCATAACTTTCTGAGGTAGTCTTTTCAGTTGGTATCATGCTTCTTATTACTTTCCATTTTGCCGCTGTATCATGTCTAGAGTCAATAAATTGATTTTTGTAAAAGTCTTTTTTACTTACAATGATGAGAGATCCAACACATTTCTTTTCTGTTTTATAACGTTCTCGGAGAGTCATATCATATCTATTAATTTTTAGCTCTTTTTGTATTTGATTTCTGCTTTGCATTGCATCTTTGATGTCACTAATTAGCCAGGGGGCTGAGGGGCGCGTTATTTTTCTTGTTACAATGGGTGCACAACTATCTAAGCATTCAAGGAAGACTTTTGTTAGAATCTCAACCTGCAAATCGACGTTATCTGTGTATTTAATTCTATTAAGTACGTTTGTGTTGTTGATTAATGTTTCACAAAAGATATCAGGGGAGTAATTTTTTAGATACCGGAATGTCTTGAAGAGAGGCTTCCTTTTGGGCTTGTTTATGTTTAGCATAGCAATGTTCAGCTCATGGTCTGCAATTGGGTAGAGAACTACGTCCCAATAGGGTATACTTTCCACTTTATTTGTTATTATCAGATCTATTAGAGTCCTAGAATTAGGGGTTATGCGGGTCGGTTTTGTCACTATTTGTGTTAACTTCACAGTGTTTTTGCACTCTTTTCATTTTGTTATCTGCTGAGAGAAAGTCATCATTAAAGTCACCAAATATGTATATGGGTTTATGGCGCACACAGATATTTCTGAATGTATCTAGCAGATGACTGAATGAACTGGTAGGTGCTTTAGGGTGACGGTAAACACACCCTACAATGAAAAATGGAAGTTTATGTTACTGCACAGTGATCCATAAATCTTCGAGCTCTTCAGTTTTTTCTAGACCTGTGTTTATTTCTGATGCACAAAGATAATTTCTAACATAAATACAGACCCCACCCCCTTGGCCATGGTCATTGCGAAATATTTTAAACTCTGGGATATTCACATATTTATTTTCAGTTGTAGGAGGAAGCCAAGTTTCACTTACACAGAGGATGTCTATGTTGTAGTCGTTTGTTAGCATTATTATTTCTCAAAATGAGCGAGAAGGGACTGAGCGTTCACATGTACTAATGTTACATTCTAACCATGTTTCATCAGGGTGGTATCCATAGTCATAGTTGTAGTTTGTTCTTGGAGTTATCCATGATGTGTTTCGACTGTGTGATTCTGCTGGGAATTCATCATTATAGTGTGTTCTGGGGTTAGCCCATGGATCCTGGTGTGTGTACCTGCCGTTGGATGGGTAACGCTGATTTGAGTAGGTGCCATGGTATGATCGGGCCTTCCCAAAGTTTGTATGCCTAGGTGAGTGTCTAGGGTTGTAAGAGCCATCTCTCCAGGAGAAGTCTCTTGTGCGTGGATGGCGATAAGAGAAGTTTGTATTGTGTCTCTTTCTGTAGTCTCGCGGATAGGGGATCGTTTCATAAGCTCTTTAATGTTTACTTTGGTATGACTGTAGTTTGGGATATTTTGTAGATAACCTAGGTTGTGTCCATTGTTTGCCCCCGCAAAGCGGCTGGACAACTGTGCCTGTAGGCCATTGATTCAGTTTGTAAGTCACATATTCAAATCCTTTCGATATCGTTATTGCGAAGGAGACCCAATTTGGTTTGTGAGAAAGCTCCTTAATCAAGACTTCTTCAGAGGGAATGCCTTGATTTGTCAATATATTACGTATCTCTCTCTCAAAGGGCTTCCAGGAATGCGAATATATATTTGAGCTGTAACCCTTGCACTAGCATTACTGGGTAACTGTGGCTGTGGGGGAGAGGACTTCGATGGAATGATTAGATTAGAGACTGCTTCTATTTTGTCTTTCCTGTTTTCTTCACTGTTTTGCAGCCTATCGCTGGGTTGGTTATTTGTGCTGGAATGCGTAATTTGGTTGTCCTGGTTAGTGATAGTTGCTGTGTTGTTAAGAGTAGTGGAGATGGGCTCTATATCTTCTTCGCTGTTTAGGAACCCTTTACCAGGTTGGTTGTGCTGGGAAGAATCTTGTTCTGGTTAGTGCCTGTTGTTGTGTTGTTAAGAGTAGTGGGGAAGGGCGCTGTTGTTTCTTCACTATTTTGTAACCTGTTACTGAGTTGGTTATTTATGCCAGAAGGTGCATTCAGGTTGTCTTGTTGACTATCATTTTTATCTGGATCTACCTCTTCTTCACTACCACTGTCATATTCGTCTTTCAATGCACTGAAGGAATTGTGAGTAGAGACAGAAAACATAGTTTGCAAAACCTGAGGGTCGTACGAGTAGGTACTACATATCATTTTCCAGAATTCATAATTTTCATAGAAAGGCTTTCTATCCAAACAACACTATATAATAATCATTCAGTAGTTTACAGTATGGAAGGCTTAAAAATAAAAAAAAAAGAGGAAGAAAGCATTAGTCTTTTTTTTTATCAATATACTGTACTAGCCTGCTGGCTAGTACAGTGGTAACGCGCTGGCTTCGCATTCACGAGGTCGAAAGATCGGTCCCCGTCCAAGACCGAGAGTTTAAGCTGTTTACTGGCAGGAACTGCTGTGGGTGGACATCACAGTGGGGGGTTGGGGCTTGTCCTGGCTGACGAATACCCATTGTAAAATGGAAATAAAGATTATTATTATTATTATTATTACCTTAAAAAAAGAAAAAAAAAAAACTTGTAAAGATGAGGAACCCCCAGAACCCTATGTCAAGTTAAATAACCCCGTAACTTGTTAGGTGAGGTTACATGACTTGACTTATAAATGTGAATAACCCTAGAGCCCACCCGGGAGTTACTATTCTTTACAAGATCCAAAAAATAAGTGTCTTATCTATGGTACAGAAAACAAATCTATTTCTTAAAATTTCTCTACCCTTATGTACACTCTACATTAATGAGATTTAAAAAGAGCCCTCAGGAAAAGGCACAATATTAAGAAAGCAATTTAATCACAGTCTATGGTCGCTCATAAATACTGTACAAGCAGTCAACCGTTAAAGTTTTTTGTAGTGTTATGATTTCAGTTTATGCCATTACTATTCAAACAAAGTTTAATTTTACATGAAAAGGAGAAACACAGACGTATGACGATTCCTAAGAACAGTAATAAAGTGCATAGCATTGATATATATATCAATTAAAGTACTGAAATGTATTATTTATACACTCTGATGTGTTGGTAAAAGACACTGTGTTTACGTTTTATATATCACTATTAATCCTCACTATGGAGGTGGACTCAGACAGGGTGTAGCTGGGGAATTAAAGGCCCAATGGTGGGCTCATTTGCGAGTCTGTCAACTCCCAAGTCGAGTATTCTAACCACTTTTCGTTCCGGTTTTACGTCACGGACTCCCTTTTCTACCAAGGACTAGGAGGTTGCCTTCTTGCGAAGGACTTGTTTGGCAGATGTAATCGTTACCCTGAGTGCATGCCCCTGCTAACCTCAGACCATGACGGGGGGCGCGAACCCTAGACCTGACGCCTCAGAGTCGCGGACGCTATCGCTTGAGCCACAAACACTACAGTGTAAAAATATTACTAAATATAATTATAAGAAGACTTGCATTAAGAAGTAGTTTCTGTTTCATATACCACTAAATTCTCCAGCTATTATTTGATTTTAAAAGAAAAAAGGAATAATCACAAAAGAATAAAATTATATAGTATGAAACCAACATTATCATATAAATCTGAGAGTCAAATGAAGTTCTCCAATATTCATCGTTAAAAATCTCACTTATATATGGTGTTACTGGAGAAAACTGATTAATTCTTAAAAAGAAATTACATAAGTTTTAAATAATACTGAAAAGTTTAATAAAAAGAAGACAAACGAACTGTGTTAAAATGTTTTCTAACTTTATAAAATATTTACTAAATATATATATATATATATATATATATATATATATATATATATATATATATATATATATATATATATATATATATATATTATATACACAAAATGCACTATTACACATACAGCATCAAACTATACTAAATTCAGCTTTAAGGAACATTTCACAATTAGACATTCATGGCAAAATAAATACATTTCATTAAAATTAAACTGCTTATTTTGACAATCTACCTATAATGGAGTCTATTTCACAATTTTCAGTCAACACTTTAGTCAAAATGCTTCTGTAAGCATTACAAAAATACTTTCAAAACCTTTTCAGGAACTAGGAAATTATATGGCAGTTCTCTACAGGGCAAACCTGTGAGTCAACTGATGATACAATGTTAGTGAATAAAATACGCTTTCGTCACACCAAGTGGGGCATATCGGTCAGTGTATAAATAAAACCATTATGTATTCTTGCAAGAGCATCTTCACCTAATAAAATCTTCATCCTTCATGATAAGAGTATTAATGGTAAGGAAAATAGGTTCATCAGACAGCAAAATTATAAAATCTAATGAAAAAAAATTCTCTAACTATATAAAAGTGAAATATAAGACGATTGCATTCCATGTATAGATGAAATACACATGGAAGAAAAGGAAGAGGAAGAAGAAAAATGGAGAAAGACAAAAAATGAGGAGAAGAATAAGAATAAAAGAATAAATGAGAAAAAATGAAGAGAAAAAGAAGTATATGAAATCAAGACAGCATATAAGTGGAACAAGAGCCTCAAGGCAGAAGGTCCATGCCCTCTGTATGATCCAATCAGGGTAGTGAGGGGGTAAAGTCTAGTAACCCTTTAACCCCCAGAGAGCGAAGAGGAGTCATCGAGGAGTATTGGGCTTTTGCTGAATGTGTGAGCATAGACTTGGGCACCCCCATTGCTAGGGGGATTGCGGCTATTATATATGCATGCATTAGAGAGAGAGAGGCATGTTCTTACAACTACTTTAGAGGATTGAGCACTGGCTTAACAATGGTACTCTAACCTATATATATAAAATTTTAAGTCAAAGTTTCTATGCATGAAAAACAAAAAAATGACTGGCAAAAAATACAGTCTAAGACACAACTGCATTTACATTTAACTTCAATATGTATCAATTGCAATAAAGTGGCTTCCAGAGGAAAAAGTATTTAAGCAATTATATATAATCTATAAAGAATACATAATGGTTTACACATAACAGACTAGAGGAAACACAAATTATGTCAATGGAGCATCACTTAGACATAATATAATATAAATGAGACAATATCTATACCTCTTCCTGTTTCCATCATTAAACGAGTGTAAGATCAATTCTTTCAATGAAGTATATATATATAGAGAGAGAGAGAGAGAGAGAGAGAGAGAGAGAGAGAGAGAGAGAGAGAGAGAGAGAGAGAGAGAGAGAGAGAGAGAGAGAGAGAGAGAGAGAGAGAG
>JAXCGZ010001025.1:0-25000 GCA_037179515.1 Halocaridina rubra
CCACCGAAACGATCATTATTTTTACACTCTCTACTATGCTTTGAAGTACAGCCGTACAGGAATTAATATAGTTCTCAGTTTATCTCAGACTCAAGTGGTGAAATCAGTGTGCTTCATTTGTTGTGGTTGATTTGTGATTACCGGTATTCTGAGTCTAACTCTAAGTTGTTTATGTTGCAGTTTTGTGATTGGCTTTAGAAAACTTGCAAGCAAAACATTTGAGAATTATATATTTCTGCTGAAATTTGGTACTAATTATATTGCAATCTATTACATTATTCTTAATCCCAATTTAAATAAAATCAGTAACAAACTAATTATCTATCTTTATTAGTATAATCTCACATAATATGTCTTCGATCGTAGTAAATAGCATGAAATAGTAAGGTTATGTGGCCCTCCATACCAACAGAGTCGAGACTAGTGGCCCTTTGGGAAAAAAGGTTGCACACCCCTGCTCTAGATGATGGAATGAGTGTACATTGCTGTTATAAGAGAAAAATCATGACCTTTGCATCTGGACATATGACAAGAATGGATGATTTGAACTTTGTCATATGACTGTAAATTTATCATGGTGCTGACAAAAGAAATACAAGTTAAATGAAAAGACTAGGAGACAGAAGTATAGATCATCTTGAAAGGATATTGCCTGAAAAGAACCCTAATTAGAAAGGTAATAATAGAGATAACTTCAGTACGTCAGTTTCCCTAATTAGTATACTAACTGAATGTAAACATAATCAGAAGAATAAAATTGGTATCGTGGATAAACACGAGCATGAAAACAGGGAAAGGATCAATTCCTTTCCATGTCAATGAATAGCATATATATGACTCCAGCTGCAGACTACAATAAACTACGGGTCCATCTTGACCCGTTCCACTTTAAGGTGAAATATCTGTAATTGCAACAACTACTATACAGTAGTTACCTGAATATGACTGAGAATAAACATACCTACTCCACCCAGCATCCATAATATCTCGCTTAGTTTTCTTAGAATGCATCATTTTTGCTGCCAGAGCTAATCCTAATGGGGAGAGACCTTCATCTGCCTTTCTCTTCTTGCTAGTGGCGTTAGTTAGAGCTGAAAAGAAATAATAAAAACTGACACATTTACAACATATTATCAGTAACCTATCATGGAGACCAATGAAAATTTAAGGATGGAAATAGATAAATATGAAAGAGTAAAATGAACTTTGATGTTAACCAATGTATCAGATATAGGTTAAGAATATTATCTGATGTATCTGGTATAGGGTAAAAGCATTATCCAATACATCATATGTAGTTTAAGAACAATATCCAATGTATCATAAGTTGGACAAATTCATTAGCCAATGCATAAGATAAAGGTTAAGAACATTATCAAATTATAAGCAGTAAGTTAAGAACACTGTACAGTTATAGCATATAAGCAAAGAACATTAGCCAAAATATTAGACATAGCTTAAGACACTACCACTGAATCCACTGAATATAGTTTACTTACCACCACCAACAGGACCTACGTCACATTTTTCAGAATCACCTTCATTTTCAGACTCACTATCAGAATCAGAATCGGTACCAGTCTCTGATTCAGTATATCCTACAGGAGCATCTCTGGCCACTTCTTCGTCAGAGTGAGCTCCACTCGTGTAACCCTAAACGAGATTTGACAAGATTAAATACTTATATGCTTGAGATTTCTTTATGCCAGCCTCATACTATTAATCGTTGGTAGTAGAGAACTTTATGTATACTGGGCTTTTTCCTAAATTTACATACATAAATTAACGGCTATGACAAAACTTGATCAATAAATTAGGCACAGTAATAAGACGTTTGCAAAAGTAAGTAAAATAACAGAACAATTATAACAGTATATTGTAATTATGTGAATATGGTTTAATATTCCCTATATAACTAAGTACAAATGATGTCAAAATATTCAAAGATTTCCAACACAAAGCAATGTCTGAGGATATCTTGAAAGAGTTAACTGAAGATATTTATAAAATTTACAGTTACAAATGATGTCAAAATATTCAAAAATTTTCAAATACAAAGAAATGTCCACAGATATCTTAAAAGGGGTTAGCTGAAATTATATATGAAATTTAGAAATACTTATGGAATCAAATATCACATACGATTGATAAAGGTATACCATGAGGTTACAAAATACTTTAATACAGCAAAATTTTGCTTAGTTTCAGCAATATGACATCATGATTTCAGGAAGAATGTAAAATATATCCCTGCTGTCGAGTCCAAGTGGGATGTAAGGAAGGGCATTCAGCCTAATTCCCCAGCTCCAACCAGGTGTGTCCATTGCCATTATAATTGAGATTAACAGTGACACATGATATGGCAAACAACAGCTTCTCATTTTCACAGAAAAGTTTGTGCTGTAATATGATATCTAAATAACGTGTGCCCCAAAACCGGGAATTGGAGCAATATAATACCTAAGAGTCATGCATTTTTATTTTTAAACCATTTACCAATCTTTCCAGTGAGAAATCCAGACTACAACCTCTTACTAAGTTCAAGATTGGCACATATATAGCTTTTTTGAGCAGACTCTGATTCTGAATTTTTAAAATAATTGTGGAATACTGCTTTTATTGCAATACCCGATCCCAATAGGAGTCGCAATAGGAACAGACAACTGGGGTAACATTACTTATATAATTTAATTTTTTCTATCTCCTCTCTTTCCCTTTCCTTATCAAGTAGCTTCTCCTCCAGTAGCCATGTGACTTATTGTCTTTGACTTTTTTAGTTGGGCTTCTTGCTTAGCTTATGATAATTATAATAAATAATAATAATAATAACATTATAATAATAAAAATACTACTACTACTACTACTAATAATAATAATAATAAGTGAGAAAAGTTGGAACACACGAATGTTGACATCTACAACGAATATTTTTGAAATTTAGACGTATTCTACAAGCCATAACCACATTAAGTATGCAGTACACTATTAGTTATAAGTACAGATGGCATTACAATAAATTCTGATTCTCCAAGCAGAAAAACTAGCTCAAGGTTTTGATATGAAAAAAATGATTATATTTAAAATAGATATAGTTTTTACTATTACAGTGTTACCCCGGTTATTCGCACTTCTTGGTTCGCGTTCTCACTCTATCGCGGTTCTTGTTTGGATAAATTATTATTTTATTTTATGGGTATATGCAAAAATATTAAAATATTGAAATTTTTGTTTTCAGTACTTTCATTTTTTTATTGAAATTTACGTTGCGTGCTGTTACTTATAATGTAAAGGGTGTCTTTTTAACAGTGCAGGGAGGGTTTATAAAGTTCGTAAACGAAAAAATAATTGTAAATGAGTATGCGTGTTACGTCTTCATTACCTCATTCACCGTAATTTTATCTATCACTTTCATAAAATTTACGTTGCTTGCTGTTATTTATAATGTAAAGGGTGTTTTTTTAACAGTGCAGGGAGGGTTTATACAGTACGTAAACGAAAAAATAATTGTAAATGAGTATGTATGTCACGTCATTATCACCTCATTCACTGTAATTTTATCTATCACTTTCATAAAAACTTACGTTGCTTGCTGTTATTTATAATGTAAAGGGTGTTTTTTAACAGTGCAGGGAGGGTTTATACAGTATGTAAACGAAAAAATAATTGTAAATGAGTATGTATGTCACGTCATTATCACCTCATTCACCTTAATTTTATCTATCACTTTCATAAAAATTTACGTTGCTTGCTGTTATTTATAATGTAAAGGGTGTTTTTTTAACAGTGCAGGGAGGGTTTATACAGTACGTAAACGAAAAAATAATTGTAAATAAGTATGTATGTCACGTCAATATCACCTCATTCACCGTAATTTTATCTATCACTTCCATAAAAATTTACGTTGCTTGCTGTTATGTATAATGTAAAGGGTGTTTTTTAACAGTGCAGGGAGGGTTTATACAGTACGTAAACGAAAAAATAATTGTAAATGAGTATGTATGTCACGTCATCATCACATTCACGGTAAGTTTTCCTATCACTTTCATAAAAATTTACGTTGCTTGCTGTTATCTATAATGCTAAGGGTGTTTTTTTTAACAGTGCAGGGAGGGTTTATACAGTACGTAAACGAAAAAATAATTGTAAATGAGTATGTATGTCACGTCACTATCACCTCATTCACTGTAATTTTATCTATCACTTTCATAAAAATTTACGTTGCTTGCTGTTATTTATAATGTAAAGGGTGTTTTTTTAACAGTGCAGGGAGGGTTTATAAAGTGTGAACGTATAAATATATTAAAATATCTATGTACATATAGGCGGATCCTACTTCGTGGATTTCCTGGTTCGCGCCGGGTCCCGGAACCGAACTACCGCGATAAGTGAGGCAACACTGTATAGTTTTAAAATGGCAACCACCGTAGTTCAGGGGTTAGAACACTCAATTTGGGAGGTGACAGACTTGTGTTCGAGCCCACTGAGGGGTATTAGGAAGGGCATCCAGCCTCAATTCCCCAGCACCAATCTGTGTGTCCACCCCAATTCAAATGGAGATTAATAATGACACATAAAATGGTAAAAAACAACTATTGTTTCAAGATACTTTTCGGCCTAAAAAGTAATATACACTTCCATATCTACCAATTTCACTTGCCTAACCTTTCTCAGCTGTTAAAAGATACAACGCTACATCCTTAACATGTAAGTTTGAACACTGTGGAATGGGATTGTATTCTTTATATTTCAACGCATCAACAAAATATCAATAAGAAGATTCGGATTTTGTAAAGAAGAGTACCCCCAGGGTGCTGCTCTAAGGTTATTCATAATAAAAAGGCAAGTAACCTAACCAATTCTGACTTAATTTAGATATAACCTTACATTGGGTTCTGGGGTTCCTCATCACTACAAGATACAAAGATTTCTAAGCATAGAAGCATTATTTACAGGTAAGGACACTATACCTCATCAGAAGTTTTCTTTTCTCCTTTCTTCTTCTCTTTTTCTTTAGATTTGCTTTGAAGAACACCACCTTTTTTTTCGAAGTTCTGAATAGCCTTATCCAGTTCAAGGTCATCTTCTTCTTCTTCATTATCTATAGACTGAAAAATTCCCTGTAGAAGAAATCAAATATCATTGAAAGTATAAATTAACAAGTACTTTACTATATATGGTATAATATACAATGGCCGCAACCCCCTATGTAAGGGAAGTGGCCAAGTCAAAGCAAATAATTCACCAAAAGCTAATACACCTTGATAACTCCTCTTGGCCTCTTAAGCATAAAGGGCTCCCACAATTTCCACTATGTTATGATATACAAAATGCTCAATTCACAAGAAAAACGTGTAATACTACTGTAGTACCAACCAAATGGTCAAAATAAAGCTGAAATTTTTTTTATCCATAATCCCTAAGTCCAAGATTCATGTACAAGAAGAAATAACTTGAGTATGTAGTGTCGTTACCTTTTTAAACCATGCATCGGCTTTTCTTGCCCTTCTTGCCTCTCGTGAATCACCCACTAAATCCGTGAGCAGTGGGTTAACGACTTCATCTACATCTTCATCGCTGCCAGGAGCATCATTTACGTTGGCACTGTTTCCATCTTCTTTGAAGTCAAGACTCTCCTTCGTTATCTCTTCTTCATCGTCGTCTTCTTCGCTTTCGTCTATTTCTTTGTCATTTTTACCCATCCAAAACCTGAAAATATTTTGTAATAATCTTAGGAAATACTTCTAAATATTATATTGAATATACAAACAAATGCTATTAAATATAAATTGTCCATACAATATATAATTGAATAATAATTGCATATATGTCCTAAGGTTGTTCACCAACTGTATATAATCTGTAATAAACCGTCTATCTGAAGAGGTATGTAAATTTCTATGCACAAAGCTATAATCTCCCTTATTGAGGGTGTGGCTGAGCCACAGCAAAAAACTTGACTCTTTGTGGGAGGCTGTACTAATGAGGGGATACCCTCCCCTGCTCTGCCAATTTAGTCAACTTTTACAACTTGCAGGAAAACACAGAGGAGGTATTCTTACAGTTCAATGATAATTGTACATCTCCCACTCAATGCTAGTTTTATGTTATCTCTTGTTTTGCTATTAATACAAAAAGACTGAAGAAAATAAAATAACTGCATGAACGAAAAGCCAATGGTGCAAAAAGTTTTAAATGCTTAAGCAGGAGCATAGAGTTTCCTCAGAGTGTCCACTTGTTGAGTTAGGTATATTTGATAATACTGGTTAAGCTCAGACCAACTCAACAATTCCTGCTGCTTTATGTGTCACTATTCCCCATCCAAGTGGGGGTGGACAGACATGATGGAGCTAAGGAATTAAGGTTGGATGCCCTTCCTTATGCCCTGTGGTCAAGATACATTAAAAACAAGCAAATGCACTTAAAAAATTGAGAATATTCAAGATATATTCCAATGTGATTCCATATCAACCTCATCCCAATCATGGCTGCAAGAGTTACAGAAAACTGAGGTAACATTACTTAATATACCCTGTCAATCCTCGTCTCTTCTGCCTGCTGCTCCATGTAAAAAATAAAAATAAAAATAAAAGAGGATGGGCCTGCCAGCCCTTTGCTCCCATATTCTTACTATATGGCCTTTGAGACACACAGGGCATTCAGGGGTGGACTACTTTCTTCTCAAGCATTAGACATATGATAAATGTTCTTTCTGTTTTGTCTTCAGCTTTAAACCATTTATATATGGGGTCACTGTTTCTTGTTAGCCTTTTCTTTCTTTTTCAGTCTCCTGTATCTTGTTCCCTTAGCCCCTTATCCCAAATATAATTGGCTATATTATCCTTCCTTATGATTCATTACTGATAACTGAAAGCTTTTCACTTACAGAAATGTTGGATAAATAGATATTGACATTTTTTTTTTCTAACATACTAACACGAAAAAACAATGTGTACTTACCTTCCAGTTCTGTCTAGACGCTGTCCCTCTTTCGGATAAACAACAAACTTTTTCCCCCGCTCCTCTTGTTCTTCTTCACTCTCAGACAAGACCTCATTGGCACCCTGATCTACAACTGCATCCATATTGTGTACCTGATTGAGTTATAAAAACGTAAATGACACAATAATAGTTTAAAAACAATAATACTGATTAATTACATTAAGAAATAAACGGCAATAATACACCATTATTTGTGTCACAATCAGTACCCACTCAATTGCAGATGGACAGAGACAAGTTCGAGCTGGGGATATAGGCTGGATTCTACAATTAGTGCTGCTGGGAATGGGATAAATTAGAATAGGATATCTTCAACTCATCAGATGATGTTTGGGATTGATTCTGAAAACTATTTATTATCACAGTTAATAATAAATGAATACTGTACACAAACATTCATAACGAAATACAAAACATAAAGTTTAGATATACAGTACAGACAAGAGATGCACAATGATACTCAACCTCTCGGATCTTAGACAGATACAGTAAAAAGACAGATGTTAGATGAAAACATAAAAGTACTTTACCTTAGAGAGCCTCTCCAAACTAAAAAGCTCTTTTGATGTTTCGGTGGGTCCTTCATCACCAGGGACGAGACACTGCATGCGCATCTTTTCCTTCAGTTTTCTCTGTGCCCTAAGCAGTTTCTTTTCTCTCTTCTTGGCACTACGAGCTTGCTCGGACTAAAAATAAGAGAAAAAATTTGTGATTAATGACAGATCTGAATGCGTTAAGTCATAAAGAAACGTCCAAAGATTTTGAATTTAAAAGTTGACCTCGTTTGGGTCTAAGCAATGAAAACATTTACAATACTAAATCTTACACACTCTTTGCAAGCAATTCTGTGTTGGCAATTTTGCAATACACTACTTGTTTATAAATAAGACTCCTTATTTGTCAAGATTTCCCCCCTCCTTACATGAAGGTAAGGAGAAAAAAGCCGAATTATCTAGACATATCCGAATTTTTTTTTTCAAATTAAAGCTCTATGCTACCTAATATATTTTTATACAAATTTCTTGAATCCATTACCACTGCCATCCTTATCTAATTTCATGAGTGAAGAAAACTGAATAAGATTTAAGTAATTTATTTTTCATTTGTCACTATAAGTCCCCAGTTGCGGGTGATCGCTGATGGATTGAAGCTGGGATAATTAAGGCTGGATGACCTTCCTATCACCCTGCTGCGGGCGTGAATGCGGGTCTATCACCTCCCGAGCCAAGCACACTACTGGTTGCGCTACAGCAGTCCCTGATATTTAGATATTGAAAACCATTCAAAATTTAAACATTGAGCAAATATGCACATGGATGGGGAAAGGTACTTTTGCTTTGCCATGGCCATTTTTTTATTTTTCTCAGCAGGAGAAAAATGAGATAATATTATGTACATAATCTAATGGTAGTAAGAGGTTCCTTCTGTCTCTCTCTTCAGCTTTATCCAATTTATATAAGAAGTTACAGTTTTTTGCTAGCCTTTTCCTCTCTCAAATATCCTGTTCTATTAGCCGCATATCATTTGCTGTATTATAATAAGAAATATATTTCAATTTATTCTTTAGGGAGTGGGGCAGGTTAGGCACAGAAGACTGTGGGAAGGAAGGGGATGTAGATGCTACACTAAAGTGTCTATGTAATATATCATTCCCACCACCTGTATGTAGTGTCTATGTCTCAATCCACATAACAAATATTAAGATGTAAGACTCTTTGTTTTAGAATAAAATTAAAATTTATTCTTTACTTTTACTAATTTTCCAAGAAACTTTTCTTTGAAATGGTTTCCTTCTACATTCTCTTTCCATAGACATTTAAAAATAAAAGGTTCAAAGTATTCTGCCATTTTATAATCCATATATCCTTTCCTTTGCTACATATCTACAAGAATTCAATTTCCATTACAACTCCAATTCTCTCTTCAGCATTACCCTTTATGTTCAATTCCTACAGTAGCAATAGCGATGGTATCAATTTATATTTTATTCTAACTCTAAGTTTTCCTTTATTTATGCTATACTGTATTCTATAATTAAAAATATTATAAATTAAAATCCTCTGTAGATCATCTATGCTTGGAATATAATAATAATAGTCATTTGTGCTGGTGAATTCTGAAAAACCCACAGTGACATCACATATCCCACAGCACCTTTGGATCGAATGTCAAAGCTATTTCACATCTTTACACAACAAATACAACTTAGTTATATTTAAGAACCTCTTGGCCATATTTATTAGTTACGGTCTTGACAGTCATAATCCCATATAAACACAACTAGGAAAACAAAATGCTGATAAAGCAACTATAATATAAAAAACACTGCATTGTACGAAAATTTACTTAAACAATTGAAAATCATTTATACAAATCATATCGATAATTAAAAATTAGCATACCAATACTGCATACATAATTATTATTATCATTATGAGCCAAGATACATGACAAGCGGGTATGTGTCCTAGATTTGGTGAGGAAATCCAAAAAGAGGTAGACACAATAAAATCATATAATATGGTAAAAGTAAATTCATCTATCTTACCCTTATCTCAGCAATTTCCTTTTCAATAGCTGCTAATTCCTTATCATTTTCTTCCTCTTCTTTTAAATTTTCTAGTTCTGTTTTGCCTTCTGCAATCCTTTGTTCATTTTCCAGTTTTTGCAGCTTTTCTTTCTTCTCTTTAATCATGTCCAAATCAGCCTAAAAATTAAGAGAAAATGAAATAGTAATAATATTATAGAGAAATTATCATATATATATATATATATATATATATATATATATATATATATATATATATATATATATATATATATAATATATATATATATATATATATATATATATATATACACAACTGAAAATTGCACTGATGCTGTTTATTTCTATTCCCATTGATGGGGGGGACACGAACACCTCTTCCGTGTTTTTCTGCATGTTGTAAGAGTCAACTGAACTGGACAGATCGAGGGTACTAAAAATCCCGTTCTGCATTTTCCTCCTGGAAAGAGTCAGGTATTTTGCTTTGATCCAGCTATCAGCCTTATAAAGGGGAATATAGCTACTAAATATAGATAGATTAAGTAATTTCATAAGAAGTTAAAGTAATTGATTCACAAGTCTAGCTTATTTTCTGGAAAAAAATAATAATAATAGAAATGAAGTTACCCATGGTTCTATTACCAAAACATGTATCCAGTCTCCAGTTCTGCATTAGCAATAACTAAGTAATAATGTACATGCAATCACCAACTGTTGATAATATAAAATGGCCCGAATTCTTCCAGTAAATATTAATAACTTTCAACATCCATTACGTTACTTTGTATATAAAAAGCTCAGTCAACAATACTTTTATATTCACATTTATGGTCCCTCCATAAGGTAGATTTGAACTAAATATTGTCTTGTGATGAAGGAAGACAGAAAAAATTAAAAATATAAAAAAAATTCTCTAAAAAATGTTCAGCTGTGATTTCATAATATTTATAGCAGAGCGCACTATTTTACGAGTCATGATGAGTCCCAAATCAAATGGGGGTGGACACAGATATGTAGAAGTTGAAGATTATGGCTGGACATCCTTCCTAATGCCCTGCGGTAGTCATTATCTGAATTAGGTGATCTACCACTGAGCTAATATGGCCCTAATAACCATTATGACATACCTTAACTGCTTTCCTCCATGTCAACAGCTGCTTAAGTTCCTTACGTCCCAAAACTTTGATATCTTGACAGAATTCAACAATGGTCTCCGTTGTCAATTTGTGGTTCCTGATATTCTGATCTTCTTCAAAATGTAGCTGTGAAAAAGTTAGTCATAATACTGATTATAATCTGATAGTGATCATGATTACAACATATCCATGGGAAATATAATATTGATATGTGTTTCCTTTAACATCATAAATTTTGCAAGGTTATGGAAAAAAAAAATCTCTTTCTGCATGTATACATTTCAAGCTCTTTAGTTACAAAATGAGTTAGATTCTTTACATAAAGTTCAGTTTTAAAATGTAATATGCATATACTGTAGAAGATAGGACAATAATTCTAATTATATTTTTTATAAGGATAGGAATATATGGATTCAAAAGACAAGGAATGCACTAAATAAACTTGATTTTTATTTTCTGTCTACAGAATGTAAAATTATATCATACTTAAATACTCAACGAACTTAATACAGTATTGGGGTATAAATATTACAAAAAGCTCTTAGATTTACCTCTGATGCTGTCAGGAGAAGGTCAGAGAAATTAGATGCATGTATGAATTCAGAGACTGCAATCTTAGTGTATAATGTAGTTGCACCTTCAGGATAACCTTCGGCTTTGGCTTTTGTCTGAAATAAAAACAAAAACATTAAATATTGTCACAGTAATTCAATGATTTCCGATGTATATAGAGCAAATATATTTTCCTCTGTAAATAAGTAGCTTTTAAAACAATGTCTAAGCAGTTGAAATGACTCTAAGGAAAAAGGAAATGAGTGGAGTTATTAGTCTATTCATTATTGCAAATAAGAAAATGAAAGAACCATAAGAGGTTCAAAACCCAATCATAAACATACAAACATAAGTCAACAAAACTTAACCAAACATAAAACAAAGATGTATCATCATCGGATAAAAAAAAAGTAAGTTTCAGAATACTAAAACAACAAACTAAACGAGCCATCCAGATATTCTTACAGAATTACTCAAAGTATGTGAATTTTCATTTCATATAGCATAGGTACTGGCAGGAAAGTATGTAACTTTCTATATATATATATATATATATATATATATATATATATATATATATATATATATATATATATATATATATATATATATATAAAACCTCACTCATAATAATAATAATAATTAATTTAGTCGAAAAATCTAACATACAGTTGCTTAAATTTTACGAGAAGATATTTTACCCCTTTTTGGTTATTTCTTTTCTTCAAACAAAATATAAAAGATTATGTTCTTTCCTATTTTCATATGCGTGTCAGTATTTTCAAGCCAACACAATCTATGGTAATGTGATAATCAAAACTTTAAAATATATAAGTAAAAAAAAATCACTTAAGGAGTTGCTCCTCATTGCACAGAGAGATTTTCTCTTCTTTCTAATGTTAAGACATTAGTATTTCATAAGTTTTATCATTTGCTTTACTATTAAGAGATTTTTTTACAAATACACTATATTGAAGGTGCAAATTATTTCAAATTTGGTGAAAGTTGTACAAACTCATCCATTTTCCTTTTTATTTTTTTTTATTTTTTATACAGCATTTAACGACGTGATTTCACTCATTCACAGATGCGTCGGCAAAATTATAGAAGATTTTTAAATTTGTTGCACATTTAATATACTCTATGGTTGGCTGGTGTCCTTACAAATACATTAAGAGATAACAAAAAGTGGAACACTATTACATTTGATTAGCAAAGACATGTAAACATACCACCTCCATGTTCCCCTGCATATCATAAGTCAACTAAATGGGGTGGAGCATGAGGACTGGGAATCCCCTCCTTAGTATTTTTCTCCTGTAAAGAGTCATGTTTATTGGTTTGACTCATCCATCCCCCTTATAAGGGGTATTATGTCCTTTGTATGGATATAGAAAAAATAAACTAACCTTGGCAGGTTTCCACAAGTTTATCTTATCAACAGGTTCAGGATCAATTTCAGCAAAAACAGACTTAGGATTAAAGAATTCTTGATCGACTTTAGCAGGATCAAGAAAGCCACGACAAACCACAAATATTTCTGCTGATTCAAACCTTGAAGAGTCTGGTTTTGTGGCATCAACCTGGAAGAAGCAAATATAATTCAATTTTCTACATACATACTAAGTAGCAGAACAGAACGTGCACATTCCAATCCATTGTAATATCTTAGGTCATCCATTTCTGTACTGGTATGTGTAGAACTATAGCCTGTTCATATTGCAATGACCATAAACTGATAACACATTACCTCATACAGTCACAATGTACACAAGCACATTCACCAACAACACAACATACACTCCCTAAGAACTCTGTGGGAAAGCTTGGGATGGGCAATGGCCTACCGTTGAGACTTGAGGCTGTTCAGACAGGCAGCTTAGGGAACAAGAAAAAGAAGCGGTAACAATGGCCTACTAACGCAATTCTAATAATTGTGATGAGGCGAAGACATTGCATCAAATACTGGTTCACTGTTAAGTTTTATATGTGTCCAAGCAGGGTCTTATCAGTGATTTTAAAATGGAAGTTAAGAATCTGAAAACTATCCTTTTCTGTAGTTTTCAAATAGTTATATTTATCTTTCCATTTTGTAAATCAAGCAGTTATTGCAAAAGGAAAAAATAACTAATATACCAAATTACAATATGAGAAAGTTACAGGCAACATCCTTTCATTAGCTTTTGCATACTCAAACACCTGCTAAAGATTTTGTATGACTAATTCTACACCCCTTGAGGACAGTAACAATTACAATTCATGTAATAAAATATTTCTTTACAAACAATTCTAAATTAATATTCCATACAGTTTGGTTAAATAGAAAGTATCCGCAATATTAGTCCCTGTAGGATAGAGATAAATATCAATAACCTCAAAAATTATTATATTGGTTACATCATACAATTCCAATTTTCTCTGGTATAAAAACATTTATTACTATGGTTGAGGAGAAATCACTTGAAAGAAAAAATAAGACAATAAGTCTATAATAATGTCAAGAGATCAGTCTTCACAAACTATTAGATACCTTGCTATCTTCATGAATGAGAAAATATACACAATTACCAATGTTGTACCTCTAATTATATACATAGTTGTTAAGCACAAACATCAAGCAGAATAGCTTACTCCAAAATGTCTCAGTACAAGAACTGGGTTTAAGAGACGCATTAAGCTTAAATTTAGCTAAAAAGCTAACATATTACTGCTTATCCTTTTACATAAGGAAACTATTTCACAAATGATTTTTATATTTCTTTAAACTGGTAGGGATGAATAAGTATTGCAATATTTATCATATATAGTGACCGTTTCATTTTTACCCTCATGTATCTTTAATTGTCTTTACTGTTCCATATATATCATAGCATTTTAGATTGCAACCTGTGGAAATTTTATTTAAATGGGGCTTATATAACTGAAAGAAGTTTCAAGTCCCTCAGCCAGGCAATCTGGGAACAGCATGAGGAGCCTTGGTTTTGTTCAACCAGTATATTTTGGGAAATTTTTCTGGGAATAAGAATCAAATTCAATGTAATCAAAATCAGTTAGTTTTCTACAAAATAAAGTAAGCTAACTTACATTTTTGAAAAGCTTCTTGAAGACGTACTCTAATTTAAAGTAGTCCTTGGAACGGAAAACTTTGGTTACAAAAGAACCTCCGCTTCGGAGAAATTCACACGCCAATTTGAATGCAGAGAGTACCAGAAGGTTTTGAGAGTATGCATCCTGTAACCAATTCTGACCTAGAAGAAAGGAAATAAAAATGAGAAAAGGAGATGTATAATTGCAAAAAAGGAACTTTAAAGTTGCTCTCTATATAAGGAATGAGAGAGATTTATTTCCAACAGTGGTATCATCTTTTGCATAACATGTAAATTTGCTAAGTTAGCAGGCGCTAGATGACAAATTATAAAAGTTTTTAGTAATTTCCCATAATATTTTTTTCGTTACAAACAAAGAAAATTGTATACGTGAAAATTCAATAAGTTTCTATGTAATATGACATAAGGAAATCTTAACACTGTGACTGACTTTCAATGGTAGACATAAGTTGCATAGATAAAAATTTTTGAGCTCCCCGTATATATATATATATATATATATATATATATATATATATATATATATATATATATATATATATATATATATATATATATATATATATATATATATATATATATATATATATATATATATAATCCAGATAAGCACATTACATATGTGAAAACGTGAATCATTTTTTTACCCCGACCGGGACTCGAACCTAGGACTTATGATTAGTAAGTCAAGGCGCTACCACTACACCACACAAGGTTAAAAGGAATCCAACCTCATAGCTTATATCTGCTATACTTAGGAATGAACGCATTCTAACTGAATGCCACTATGTTCATATTACAGATTCCCCAACCTCACTCGTGGCTTCATTTTAGCATTTAATTCAATTCCCAATCTCATTCGGGCCATGAAATAACCAGATAAGCACATTACATATGTGAAAACATGAATCATTTTTTTTACCCCGACCGGGACTCGAACCTAGGACTTATGATTACTAAGTCAAGGCGCTACCACTACACCACACAAGCTTAAAAGGAATCCAACCTTATTACTTATATCTGCTATACTTAGGAATGAACGCATTCTAACTGAATGCCACTATGTTCATATTACAGATTCCCCAACCTCACTTGTGGCTTCATTTTAGTATTTATTTCAATTCCCAATCTCATTCGGGCCATGAAATAACCAGATAAGCACATTACATATGTGAAAACATGAATCATTTTTTACCCCGACCGGGACTCGAACCTAGGACATATGATTACTAAGTCAAGGCGCTACCACTACACCACAGAAGGTTAAAAGGAATCCAACCTTATAGCTTATATCTGCTATACTTAGGAATGAACGCATTCTAACTGAATGCCACTATGCTCATATTACAGATTCCCCAACCTCACTCGTGGCTTCATTTTAGCATTTAATTCAATTCCCAATCTCATTCGGGCCATGAAATAACCAGATAAGCACATTACATATGTGAAAACATGAATCATTTTTACCCCGACCGGGACTCGAACCTAGTACTTATGATTACTATGTCAAGGCGCTACCACTACACCACAGAAGGTTAAAAGGAATCCAACCTTATAGCTTATATCTGCTATACTTAGGAATGAACGCATTCTAACTGAATGCCACTATGTTCATATTACAGATTCCCCAACCTCACTCGTGGCTTCATTTTAGCATTTAATTCAATTCCCAATCTCATTCGGGCCATGAAATAACCAATTAAGCACATTACATATGTGAAAACATGAATCATTTTTTACCCCGACCGGGACTCGAACCTAGGACTTATGATTACTAAGTCAATGTGCTACCACTACACCGCAGAAGGTGGTGTAGTGGTAGCGCCTTGACTTAGTAATCATAAGTCCTAGGTTCGAGTCCCGGTCGGGGTAAAAAATGATTCATGTTTTCACATATGTGATGTGCTTAATTGGTTATTTCATGGCCCGAATGAGATTGGGAATTGAATTAAATGCTAAAATGAAGCCACGAGTGAGGTTGGGGAATCTGTAATATGAACATAGTGGCATTCAGTTAGAATGCGTTCATTCCTAAGTATAGCTAATATAAGCTCTAAGGTTGGATTCCTTTTAACCTTCTGTGGTGTAGTGGTAAAGCCTTGACTTAGTAATCACAAGTCCTAGGTTCGAGTCCCGGTCGGGGTAAAAAATGATTCATGTTTTCACATATGTAATGTGCTTATCTGGTTATTTCATGGTCCGAATGAGATTGGGAATTGAATTAAATGCTAAAATGAAGCCACAAGTGAGGTTTGGGGAATCTGTAATATGAACATAAGTGGCATTCAGTTAGAATGCGTTCATTCCTAAGTATAGCAGATATAAGCTATAAGGTTGGATTCCTTTTAACCTTTTGTGGTGTAGTGGTAGCGCCTTGACTTAGTAATCACAAGTCCTAGGTTCGAGTCCCGGTCGGGGTAAAAAATGATTCATGTTTTCACATATGTAATGTGCTTATCTGGTTATTTCATGGTCCGAATGAGATTGGGAATTGAATTAAATGCTAAAATGAAGCCACGAGTGAGGTTGGGGAATCTGTAATATGAACATAGTGGGATTCAGTTAGAATACGTTCATTCCTAAGTATAGCAGATATAAGCTATAAGGTTGGATTCCTTTTAACCTTCTGTGGTGCAGTGGTGACGCCTTGACTTAGTAATCATAAGTCCTAGGTTCGAGTCCCGGTCGGGGTAAAAAATGATTCATGTTTTCACATATGTAATGTGCTTATCTGGTTATTTCATGGTCCAAATGAGATTGGGAATTGAATTAAATGCTAAAATGAAGCCACGAGTGAGGTTGGGGAATCTGTAATATGAACATAGTGGCATTCAGTTAGAATGCGTTCATTCGTAAGTATAGCAGATATAAGCTATAAGGTTGGATTCCTTTTAACCTTCTGTGGTGTAGTGGTAGCGCCTTGACATAGTAATCATAAGTCCTAGGATCGAGTCCCGGTCGGGGTAAAAAATGATTCATGTTTTCACATATGTAAGTGCTTATCTGGTTATTTCATGGCCCGAATGAGATTGGGAATTGAATTAAATGCTAAAATGAAGCCACAAGTGAGGTTGGGGAATCTGTAATATGAAAATAGTGGCATTCAGTTAGAATGCGTTCATTCCTAAGTATAGCAGATATAAGCTATAAAGTTGGATTCCTTTTAACCTTGTGTGGTGTAGTGGTAGCGCCTTGACTTAGTAATCATAAGTCCTAGGTTCGAGTCCCGGTCGGGGTAAAAAATTATTCATGTTTTCACATATGTAATGTGCTTATCTAGTTATTTCATGGCCCGAATGAGATTGGGAATTGAATTAAATCTAAAATGAAGGCACGAGTGAGGTTGGGGAATCTGTAATATGAATATAGTGGCATTCAGTTAGAATGCGTTCATTCCTAAGTATAGCAGATATAAGCTATAAGGCTGGATTCCTTTTAACCTTGTGTGGTGTAGTGGTAGCGCCTTGACTTAGTAATCATAAGTCCTAGGTTCGAGTCCCGGTCGGGGTAAAAAACTATTCATGTTTTCACATAAGTAATGTGCTTATCTGGTTATTTCATGGCCCGAATGAGATTGGGAACTGAATTAAATGCTAAAAAGAAGCCACGAGTGAGGTTGGGGAATCTGTAATATGAACATAGTGGCATTCAGTTAGAATGCGTTCATTCCTAAGTATAGCAGATATAAGCAATAAGGTTGGATCCTTTTAACCTTCTGTGGTGTAGTGGTAGCGCCTTGACTTAGTAATCATAAGTCCTAGGTTCGAGTCCCGGTCGGGGTAAAAAAAATTATTCATGTTTTCACATATGTAATGTGCTTATCTGGTTATTTCATGGCCCGAATGAGATTGGGAATTGAATTAAATGCTAAAATGAAGCCACGAGTGAGGTTGAGGAATCTGTAATATGAACATAGTGGCATTCAGTTAGAATGCGTTCACTTCTATGTATAGCAGATATAAGCTATAAGGTTGGATTCCTTTTAACCTTCTGTGGTGTAGTGGCAGCGCCCTGACTTACTAATCATAAGTCCTAGGTTCGAGTCCCGGTCGGGGTAAAAAAAAAAAAATGATTCATATATATATATATATATATATATAATATATATATATATATATATATATATATATATATATATATATATATATATATATATATATATATATATGGGTTCCTCGGTTTACAAAGTCCTCGAGTTACCCATAAATTATTTTGCTTCTTTTTTGAAAATTTTTGGCCTGTATTATGTCTCCCAAGCATAAAGCAATTTCTTCTGATGGCAAGGAAAGGAAAGCCATCGCCAAGGAAGTGAAATTGGATATAGTAAAATGCATGGCAAAGGGAAGAACTTACTACTGCATTAGCTTAGGTGCTTATTTAGGTGTTCCGACTTACACAGAAATTCTGTGTATATATATATACAGTGTTATCCCGCTGTATCGCGCTTCTTGGTTCGCGGTCTCACTCTATCGCGGTTTATTTTTGGCTAAATTATTATTTTATTTTATGGGCATACGCAAAAATATTAAAGTATTGAAAATTTTTTTTTTCAGTATTTTCATTTTTTTATTGAAAAAAAAATTTTCATTATTTAATTGATAAAAAAATATTATTTCCCAGCCTACGAATAATAAAACAGTAAAAAACATAAATTTAGATATACGTACGTACAGTATAACTCACAGTACAGGGTATTGCATCATGCAAAACAGTCTCCGATAGCGTACAATGTATTGGGGTCACAGCTACGTGAGCTAGCATATATATTTATATTTCCAGTAGTTTCATGATTTTATTGATAAAAAAAATGTATTTCTTAGCCTAAGAATAATAAAACAGCAAAAAATAGTAAACACTATTGCACCACGAAAAATACGATACCGGTATCAGTGTTTCGGAAAACGCAAAGGCTCTCACCTACGTGACCTAGTGAATATTAAAATTTTCATTATTTTATTGATAAAACAAGTATTAACTGGCCTAAGAATAATAAAACAGTAAAAAATAATAAAAAAAAATATATAAAGTACTAAAAGTACTTTTACCATGTAAATTACGATACCGCTATCAACGTTTCGGAAATTGAAAAGGCTCTCACCCACGTGACCTAGTGAATATTAAAATTTTCATTATTTTATTGATAAAACAAGTATTTCCTAGCCTAAGAATAATAAAACAGTAAAAAATAATAAAAAAACATAAAGTACTAACAGTATTTCACCATGTAAAATACGATACCGCTATCAACATTTCGGAAACGAAAAGCTCTCACCTACGTGAGATAGTTCATGGAATGCTATTGGCTGAAAGGTCGGGAGACAACGAATCACAGAATTGTTTTTCAATATTTTCTGTATCATGGGGTCTGATTGGCTTTTTCATTGCAGTTTGCTTTTCCCTCCAATTTCCAATGTGCCGCCTCACTCGCTAAGTCTAACTCTCGTGTGCGCCGTTCTCGTTGTGCTTACTAATACATTTTGCTTGTGATTTTTTTTACTTGCATAGTAAAACCTTTGCAATGCCTCCCAAGCATCCTTCATCTTCTAAGGCTTCTTGTAGTGAGCCTAAGCGGCAAAGGAATATGTTAACCATTGTACATAAAGTGACACTCTTAGATATGTTGAAAGAAGGAAAAAAGTTTGTGGATGTCGGCCGCTATTTTGGCCTCAATGAATCTACTGTGCGTTACATAAAAAAGGACGAGGCAAAGATCAGGAAAACAGCGAGCATTTCTTTTAATAAATCGGCGAAGAGGCTCGTATCACCCCGCAATAAGGTAAGTTTACCTATCATGTACATATGTATGTCACGTCATTATCACCTCATTCACCGTAATTTTATCTATCACTTTCATAAAAATTTACGTTGCTTGCTGTTATTTATAATGTAAAGGGTGTTTTTTTAACAGTGCAGGGAGGGTTTATACAGTACGTAAACGAAAAAATTATTGTAAATGAGTATGTATGTCACGTCATTATCACCTCATTCACCATAATTTTATCTATCACTTTCATAAAAATTTACGTTGCTTGCTGTTATCTATAATGTTAAGGGTGTTTTTTTTAACAGTGCAGGGAGGGTTTATACAGTACGTAAATGAAAAATAATTGTAAATGAGTATGTATGTCACGTCATTATCACCTCATTCACCGAAATTTTATCTATCACTTTCATAAAAATTTACGTTGCTTGCTGTTATTTATAATGTAAAGGGTGTTTTTTTAACAGCGCAAGGAGGGTTTATACAGTACGTAAACGAAAAAATAATTGTAAATGAGTATGTATGTCACGTCATCATCACCTACACGGTAAGTTTTCCTATCACTTTCATAAAAATTTACGTTGCTTGCTGTTATCTATAATGTTAAGGGTGTTTTTTTTAACAGTGCAGGGAGGGTTTATACAGTACGTAAATGAAAAAATAATTGTAAATGAGTATGTATGTCACGTCATTATCACCTCATTCACCGTAATTTTATCTATCACTTTCATAAAAATTTACGTTGCTTGCTGTTATTTATAATGTAAAGGGTGTTTTTTTAACAGTGCAGGGAGGGTTTATACAGTGTAAACGTAAAAATATATTAAAATATCTATGTACATATAGGCGGATCCTACTTCGCGGTGGGTCCCGGAACCGAACTACCGCGATAAGTGAGGCAACACTGTATATATATATATATATATATATATATATATATATATATATATATATATATATATATATATATATATATATATATATATATATATATATATATATATACAGTGTTACCCCGGTTATTCGCGCTTCTTGGTTTGCGTTCTCACTCTATCGCGGTTTTTTTTTGGATAAATTATTATTTTATTTAATGGGTATACGCAAAAATATTCAAATATTGAAAAAAAACATTTTCAGTATTTTATTTTTTTTTTAAATTTACGTTGCATGCTGTTATTTATAATGTAAAGGGTGTTTTTTTAACAGTGCAGGGAGGGTTTATACAGTTCGTAAACGAAATAAATAATTGTAAATGAGTATGTGTGTCACGTCATCATCACCTCATTCATGGTAATTTTATCTATCACTTTCATAAAAATTTACATTGCTTTCTGTTATTTATAATGTAAAGGGTGTTTTTTTAACAGTGCAGGGAGGGTTTATACAGTAAGTAAACGAAAAAATAATTGTAAATGAGTATGTATGCCACGTCATTATCACCTCATTCACCGTAATTTTATCTATCACTATCATAAAAATTTACGTTGCTTGCTGTTATTTATAATGTAAAGGGTGTTTTTTTAACAGTGCAGGGAGGGTTTATACAGTACGTAAACGAAAAAATAATTGTAAATGAGTATGTATGTCATGTCATTATCACCTCATTCACCGTAATTTTATCTATCACTTTCATAAAAATTTACGTTGCTTGCTGTTATTTATAATGTAAAGGGTGTTTTTTCAACAGTGCAGGGAGGGTTTATACAGTACGTAAACGAAAAAATAATTGTAAATGAGTATGTATGTCACGTCATCATCACATTCACGGTAAGTTTTCCTATCACTTTTATAAAAATTTACGTTGCTTGCTGTTATCTATAATGTTAAGGGTGTTTTTTTTTAACAGTGCAGGGAGGGTTTATACAGTACGTAAACGAAAAAATAATTGTAAATGATATGTATGTCACGTCATTATCACCTCATTCACTGTAATTTTATCTATCACTTTCATAAAAATTTATGTTGCTTGCTGTTATTTATAATGTAAAGGGTGTTTTTTTAACAGTGCAGGGAGGGTTTATACAGTGTAAACGTAAAAATATATTAAAATATCTATGTACATATAGGCGGATCCTACTTCGCGGATTTCCTGGTTCGCGGCAGGTCCCGGAACCGAACTACCACGACAAGCGAGGCAACAATATATATATATATATATATATATATATAATATATATATATATATATATATATATATATATATATATATATATATATTGGGCTCATAATATAGGAAAAAATACAAATACAGATAAGCAATGATTATTTTTAAGAAAAAGATACAATTATAAATATCAACCATATATTAATTATAAAATATAAAATCATATATCAAAAAAGAACATTTTATCCTATATTTCACAGAATAAAATCCATATATAATTTCTTACCAACTTTAGGAGAACCATCATGGAGAACAATATCAGCTTTCCAAGTGGTGAGCTTCCCCTTTAGTTCTTGACGTAGTTTATCTGTGGTGATGTCTCCCAAGAGAGATATTGTTCCAGGGATATACTTGATTGCAAACAAATCTACACCAATAATGATAGATGATAATGGCATTTTTTGTTTTGCAACCTGCATCCATGACCCAGGAGCAGCGCACAAGTCGATACATACACGACTGCCTTGGAGGAGGCCATATTTCTTCTCTATCTGAAGTAACTTGTATGCAGAACGAGCACGATAACCTAACATGGAATGAAAGAGTATCATTATATAAAAGTACTAACATTTTCATGATAATAATAATATGTATAATTTCAGCAATTATAAATAAAGGTCTAAATAAATTTCTTGATCTTTTCCCTAAACGTGGGTGCGAAAGTAAAATTTACAGGTGAAACTGAACTCATACAACCGACAAAGTGAAAATAAACTTTTCTCAATAAGGGCGCGACACTAAAGATTTTCCAGTAACACTAAGCTCGATCAACCGAGACTGTTAAAAACGTAAATCAAAATACAGAGAATTTAAAAAACCTCAATACTAAACAGATGGCCGTAGGAAGTTCTAACATAGTATGGATATACTCACCGGCTATTTTCGCCTTTTTGTAATATTTATCAATTCTTTGTTTGGCTTTCTTTTGTGTTTTGGCCATTTTGGGATGATAAGTTTTAAAATACTGATACTATAGAGAGGTAGAGCAAACAGAAACAAAGCTTGAATCCACACGTGTTGTTGTTGCTGTAGTTAATATTGACGTAGAGAACGGGGTCATAGCCAATATGAGGATAACTTTGGACTGCTAATACTAGTAAATAGACTTTTGCTTAAAAATAATATAATTTTTATTTAATTATATCACTAGGAATAGTGACTTTATAATGAGTTTTATATAATATATAAAATTTTAAAATTACTACATAGACTGAAAAATAATCATAATGACAACGTGACTTCACAGCACGAGTGAGGACTTAGTTTAATCACGACTAAACTTTTTAAGAGCACTTTTGAGCTGAAAAGATAAATTTCCTTCTATAAAATCTGCGGGCCACAAGTGGAAGGTCCGCTCACCCTCAAGGGTGAACATCCAACAAAAAAAAAATTCTATAAAATATTGCCCCTCCTCAAGAACAACGATATTGGTGATTGCGCATAATCACAAAATTGAAAATACACCGTTTTATGTGTCACAATTAGTCTCCATTCATTTGGGGGTGAACACAGACATGTTGAATTAACGCTGGAGACCATTTTTATGTCCTGTAATGGGATCGAAACCGTGATAGTTCCTTCCCGACTTGCTCACCCCACCACCGAACTATTACGATAACCACATGAAGAAACCAACAAACATGCAACTAAATAAATAACAACAACTTTTCTAAGCCTTCATTATGAATTAAATACCGAGGGCATGATAAATTCTTTATTGTTTCAAGGATACTTTAATACAAATATTCTTCTTTTCTGTCTATCGTTTTCTTCTCCAACTCGTTAAAAATTATGTACCACCCTGTATAATTCTAACTCTTTGCATACTCAAACACCTGCTAAAGATTTTGTATGCCTAATTCTACACTCCTTGAGGACAGTAACAATTACAATTCATGTAATAAAATATTTCTTTACAAACAATTCTAAATTAATATTCCATACAGTTTCGTTAAATAGACAGAAAGTATCCGCAATATTAGTCCCTGTAGAATAGATATAAATATCAATAACCTCAAAAATAATTATATTGGCTACATCATACAATTCCAATTTTCTCTGGTATAAAAACATTTATTACTATGGTTGAGGATATATATTATATATATATATATATATATATATATATATATATATATATATATATATATATATATATATATATTTATATATCCTACTATTATGACCTTTCTAGCATAGGCTGTGATAAGGGCAGTAATGTCCATCCTCCAGCTTTTCTGCAAGAATAATGAAATAAAAGAGGAGCTAAAGATAAAATATTCTCCAAGAGAAAGTGCTTACGGGGCATAAATATAATAATGTCTGAATTGGCTAACTAGAAGAGGCTTAGGTAATTTGGCTGTATGGATATGGGTTCACCTAAAAAGTTGATTCTTCTATATATTATATTTTGTTCTAGATTACTTAGCTAATTTTAGATAATGTGTGACAGATATTGTCATTTCCTGTAATACGAGTAATGAAAGGAAAATTATAATATCCTTGAGTATTTACTCTAAGTATGGCTTTATATATATATATATATATATATATATATATATATATATATATATATATATATATATATATATATATATATATATATATATATATATATATATGAATCATTTTTTACCCCGACCGGGACTCGAACCTAGGACTTATAATTACTAAGTCAAGGCGCTACCAACTACACACTACAGAAGGTTAAAAGGAATCCAACCTTATAGCTTA